>BSBK01005268.1:0-60000 GCA_027943335.1 Chamaecyparis obtusa | reverse complement strand
AAAAATTTGAGTTCTGAAAGTTGTTTTGAGTCGACTCTAATGCAATAAAATGAAAAATAAAATAATTCTAGGGTTGGTCGGCCTTAAGGGCTAAAATTTCTAGAACCTTCTCGAGCGGTGGAAATTGCCTATATAAGGAAGGCCCATAGTGTTGTTTAAGACAGTTCTGAGTAGTTTTAGGTAATAATTCAGACTTTGTCCTACATAATATTGTAAGGAAAATACCCATGTGGCTTTACATATTGTAATTTTGAAATTTGTAATTCCACACTTGTGGAGATAATAATAAGCTCATTTTCTATTCTTACAAATTGTTGTTGTTTCTCTGTTTCTATTATGTGTTTGTGGTATTAAGGGGAGAACCCTTCATAAAGTGATATCAAAGTGGAAGTTCCTGAGTGTGTAGACAAATCGTCAATTGTGAGGAAGTTTTCACTAGGAACGTGGTTTAGGGTTTTAGTGATAAGCACAAAAATGCCTCTACGAAGGGAACATGGTGGAAGAGCTGGTGGTGTGCCATCTGAGGTTAGAGCCCTCTAGAGACAAGTGCGAGCATTGCAAGAAGAGATTCACAGAGGAATGAATCTTATAGTCAGAGATGAAAGAGAGGATGAAGTTGAAGAAGAAGGAAATTTTGATTAGGAAGGAGAAGGAAAATTTTGAACCAAGAGGAAGAAAGGCTTTTCCAGGCCATTTCCAAGATCGGGAAAAGACCTAAGATTGAGATTCCTACATTTTTAGGAAATATTAACCCAGAGGAATTGATAGACTGGATCAATGAATTAGAAGAATATTTTGAGTATGAAGATATCAAGGATCTTGATTGGGTCAAGTTTGTGAAGGCCAGATTGAAGGTTCATGCGAAGATCTAGTGGAAAGAGATTCTGTTGGAGTGAAATAGAAGAGGAAAAGAGAAAATAAAAAGATGAGATTAGATGGTGGATAAATTAAAGAAACAGTTCATTCTTGTTGATTATGAGCTTCATCTTTTGAAGAAAATGCAAGGTTTGAAGCAAGAAGGAAGATCCGTTTAGGAGTATATGGAGGAATTCTATCAAATCCTCATTAGAAAAGGCCATGTGAAAGCTGATAAGAAGAAAGTTGCTTGTTACATTAATAGGTTGAGGCCAAGCATACAGGAGGAGTTGATTTTGGTTCGAGTGAACAATATTGAAGAGGCATACCAATTTTCCCTAAAAGTAGAGGAAAAGATGAACAAGAAGTTTGAAGGCATACAAAGAGGAAGAGGTCATGGCAGAAGATCCAGTGGATGGTCTTATGGAGGCTAAAAACAAGATTAGAAAAAGAAGGATGAGGCCAGTAGAAGTCAAAATCAGAGAGGAAATAATTTCAATCATTTCCATGATCAGAATAATAGAGATCAGAGAGGAAGAGGAAGCGGAGGAGGACAAGGATTTGGAAGATGAGGCTTCTGTGGAACATTTTTTCATTATGGAGAAGAAGGTCACATGGAATATGAATGTCCTCAATGAAAAGGAAGGACAAATAGGAGAAATGAAGGCACATGTGGATGAAGATGCAAAATCATCACATTCTGAAGATGCTGAAAGAGGAGAAATGCTAATTAACAAAAGAGTCTTGTTGAGTGCTGAAAATGAACCCGAGCAAAGGAGGAGCTTGTTTCGCACTAGGTGCAAGTGTGAGGATAAATGTTGTGATGTGATTATCGATAGAGGAAGCACTTACAATTTGGTTTCAAAAGAGATGGTCACAAAGTTAAAGCTCAAGAGGCAAAAACACCCACATCCATATCGGATCACCTGGATACAGGATGACCACAAAGTCATGGTCAATGAACAATGCCTAGTAAAGTTCAAGATTGGAAGATACCATGATGAGGTACTATGTGATATCATACATATGGATGCATATCATATGTTTTTGGGTAGACCGTGGAAATTTAATAGACATATTGTACATGATGGTCATGCAAATACCTATTCCATGACAAAGGATGGAGTGCGACATAAGCTAAATCCATTGAAGGACACAAAAGAAAAGGTATGTAGTGTTGTAAGAATAAGTTTTATTGATGGAAGAAAATTTCTAGAAGGTATGAGGCATGAGCATATGTGTTTTCTTTAATTCCAAAAGTTGGTAATTAGGAAGTAGAAGATGTACCTACAGAAGTTGTAGATCTATTGAATGAGTTTCAGGATATTGTGTTTGATAATGTACTTGATGGATTACCACTAGTAAGAAAGATCAGTCATCAGATGGACTTGATCCCAGGAGCTAGTTTTTTAAATAAGGCAGCACACATTAAGACACTAGTAGAAAGTGTAGAGTTGAATAGACAAGTGCATGAGTTGTTGCAGAAAGGGTTGATTCAAGAGAGTTTGAGTCCATGTGTTGTACTAGAAATATTAGCACCAAAGAAGAATGGAGAATGGAGGATGTGTAAAGATTCTAGGGCTATAAACAAGATCACAATAAAGTACAGGTTTCCATTTCCATGGATGGATGATATTATGGACCGTTTGGGTGGAGTTGTGTATTTCTCAAAAATAGATCTATAGAGTGGATATCACCAGATTCAGATCAGAGATGGAGATGAATGGAAGACTATTTTAAAGACAAAGGAAGGATTGTATGAGTGGTTAGGCGTTCCTTTTGGGCTAACCAATACACCGAGCACTTTCATGCGGCTCATGAATGAGGTTCTAAAATAATTTTTGGGTAAGTTTGTCATTGTTTATCTAGATGATATTTTGATCTTTAGTAAGACATTGGAGTAGCATATAATGCATATTCATAGGGTGTTTGAGAAGCTGAGAGAAGAAAAATTATTGATTAATTTGAAGAAGTAAATTTTTGTGAAGAAGGAGTTAGTGTATCTGGGATTTGTAGTTTTAGTAGAAGGTCTACAAATGGACCTAGAGAAAGTGAAGTCTATCCTTGAATGGCCTACTCCAAGGAGTTCTACTGAGGTAAGATCTTTTCATGGTTTGGCTAGTTTTTACATAAATTTTATTAGGAGTTTTAGCAGTATTTTTGGACCCTTGACTGAAACAATGAGAGGAGATAGGAAAGAGTTTAAGTGGCCTACAAGGGGTAGATAAGAGTTTTAAAGTGTTGAAATAAAAAGTTACAGAACAATCCATTTTAGCACTTCCATAATTTAATAAGGTGTTTCAAGTAGACTATGATGCTAGTGGCACTGCAATAGGAGCTATTTTGAGCCAAGAAGGTAAACATGTTGCTTATTTTAGTGAGAATTTAAATGATGCCAAGAGAAAATATTTTTTTTATGATCAAGAATTTTATGCTATAGTTCAGACATTAAATAAGTGGAGACACTACCTTCTTCCTAAGGAGTTTTTTTAATATTGATCATCAAGCTTTGTAATATTTGAATAGTCAAGGAAAGTTGAAGCAAATGCATTTGAAATGGGTTGAGTTTTTGCAGAGTTACACATTTGTTTTGAAACACAAGAGTGGAAAGTCTAACAGGGTTGTAGATACTCTCAGTAGGAGGCAACATTTGCTGACAAAGATGTAGATTGTGGTGGTTGGGTTCAAGGAACTCAAGAGTTTGTATCCAAAGGATCCTGATTTTGGTGAAGTTTGGAAAGCTTGTACATAACCTGTTACTCTAGACAAAATGAAGTGGTTAGATTTCATCATTCAAGATGGTATGCTATGCAAAGGGAGTCAGTTGTGCATTCTACAAAGTTCTATGAGGGATAATCTCATCAAGGACAAGCATAGTGGAGGATTGGCTGGACATTTTGGGTGAGATAAAACCCTTGCTTTGGTTAGTGAGAATTATTATTGGCCACATTTGTAGAAAGATGTCAAGAAGTTTGTACAGAGTTCTAGAGTATGTCAGATGACAAAAAGAGTAAAGAAGAATATAGGGTTGTATCATCTGTTACATGTACCAGAGAAACCTTGGGAGGATATCAGTATGGACTTTGTCTTGGTTTACCAAGGACTCAGTGGGGACATGATTCAATTTTTGTGGTGGTTGAAAGGTTCTCAAAGATGACACATTTCATTCTTTTTAAGAAGAGTAATGATATAGTTCATGTGGTGGAATTGTTTTTCAAAGAAGTGACGAGACTACATGGTTTTCCAAAGAGCATAGTTTCAGATCGAGACACTAAGTTTGTTGGATATTTTTGGCATACATTAAGGAAGAAGTTAAAGACAAATTTGAAGTTCAGTTCATCACATCATCCATAGACTAATAGAAAAATAGAGGTGGTGATTAGGAGTTTGGGTAATTTGCTAAGATTTTTGGTTGGAGATAAGCCAACAGGATGAGATTTGATTTTACCACAGGCAGAATTTGTATACAATAATTCTATCAACATGAGTACTGGTAAATCACCATTCCATATTGTATATGGAAGTAGTCCTCAAAATGCATCTAAGTTGAGATAGATAAACGAGGGAGAAATAAGTAGTGCTGAAGCTGAGGATTTTGTAGAACATTTGAAGAACGTCCACGAGGAAGTGAGGAAGCACATTACCAAGATGAATGCATAGTATAAGGCTAAGGCAGATGAGTAAAGGAGGCATAAGGAATTTCAACTTGGAGATGAAGTCATGGTTCATTTGTAGAAGGAGCGATTTCTAGTTGGTACATACAACAAGTTGAAAATGAAGAAGTTTGAGCCATGTAAGATACTGAAGAAACATGATTCAGGAAATGCCTATGAGGTATAATTTCCTATTGAGCTGAATATTTCACTAGTATTTAACATTTTAGATCTAACAGAGTATCATGAAGGGGGTTTTAAAGATGATATCACAGTAGCACAATGGAGTATTCCAACAACTACTTCAGCTACCAAGGAGATTGAGGATATATTGGATAGTCGTGTTGGTAGAAGAACAAGGAACATGGCTTATGAAGAATATCTAGTCAAATGGAAGGGATGACCTATTGAAGATTCATCATGGCTGACAAGGGAGGAGGTTAACCATCTTGGTTTTCCTCTTCACACCTGAGGTGTGATAGGGTCACTTCTCAAATTACCTCAGGTGTCTGATGCAGGAGCATCCTGGGTGTAAGAGAAATCTTGCATCACCCAAAAAAAAATTTGGTTTCTTTTCAATAAGGGCTATTTTGTGCAGAGCTTCTATTTTTCAAAATTTACTATTTTTAGTAAGTTTTTTCGTTTGAGCTCAGAATGGTCTATTTTCTTCCATGGAGGTTCACTTTGGTCATATCAGCCTGTCAATAGAGTTGAATTTCCAAATCAAGTCTAGTTTTGAAGATATTTAAAATTTTTGATATTGGCAGCAGGGTAAAGAAACTTTGAACTCAATTTTGAAGGCTTTAGAGGCCCCAAATGAGGTTGAAACTTTAGCTAACTAGAGCTTGCTTGAGTCAAGCATTATAGATCACTTCACGTCATTTCCAAAATGGGGTCATAATAGTCAATTAGGTCAACTGGCGATGACTTATGGTCTCCAGAAGTTGGGTCACTTGAAATGGAAGAAAATGAATTTCCTTCAAAAAAATAAATTGAGTTCCGAAAGTTGTTTTGAGCCGAATCTGATGTAATAAAATGAAAAATAAAATAATTCTAAGGTTGGTCGTCCTTAAGGGCTAAAATTTCTAGAACCTTCTCGGGTGGTGGAAATTTCCTATGGAAGGAAGGACCATAGTGTTGTCTAAGATAGTTCTGAGTAGTTCTGGGTAATAATTTGAGACTTTTTCCTACAAAATATTGTAAGGAAAATGCCCATGTGTCTTTGCATATTGTAATTTTAAATTTTTTAATTCCACACTTGTGGAGATAATAAAAACCCCATTTTCTATTCTTACAAATTGATGTTGTTTCTTTGTTTTTGTTATGTGTTTGTGGTATTAAGGGGAGTACTCTTCATTAGTTGGATATGTGGATAAATGATACTACAAAATCTAGTCATAAACTCAATGTAGGGTAATTCACTCTCATTCAATGTAATTTTTTTGGATTCATCTCCTTTCTTAGTTAGTGTTGGTGTAATTAAGTATTCACTAATTACACTTTACTTAAGTTTACTTAGGATAATGCATTTGCATATTAGTTTTCATATAGACACCTAGGATTTTGCATCTCATTTTAGCACATGGTGTAGGAGAATTCCACTTTAGGTGGTGATAGTTGTCATCTCATACCCCCTTATGTGTGATATCCACCTTTAGTTCTCTTATCACATTATCATCCTCTCATTGTTGCACATGTTGCACATACTTTGATGTACAATGGAGGATGATCCACCTTTGGTAGACATGTGATTACACCTAGTGTGATTGATAGGTTATCACTTTCATATCTCCTAGTTATCATACATTGCCTAAATATTCAAGCACATCTACATGGTATGGATCCATTATCATTTGATCATTATTGAGTTATTCATTTGATCATATTATCTTGTCTCTCTTATTTTTTCTATCTATTGAGCTTCTAGATCTTGGCATTACATTCACCGCCTTAGACAAATTCTTACAATTAGATATGTTTCATATGAAAATATCTTCCACAAAACTGACATTTGAAACATCAATATTCTCAATTTGCATTGGAAATTTCTTCAAATATCCATAATCATTGCATGGAATTTTTATACATTGTACATTGAACTCATTTGAATCTTCTGGTTTATCACATAAAATAGACTTCACAAATTGTGTTGTACTTCTAGGGATAACTATATTTGAATTAAGTGCTGCCATAATTTTTTTATATGATTGTAGGTGTAGATGAAACTCAACATGATTTCTATGGAAACAAGTTTCACATACCTTATTTATACATTCAAATCAAAGACACGACCTCTCAAACATTCTCAAACTTATTTGTACATCTAAAAATTCTTGCTTGAATGCTTCAAATAGTTCACTTTATGTTGTATCTACAAAATATTTTGGATGTGAAATATTCATAGTGATCTCTTCATATTTCATTGGCATAGTGTCCCTTCTATTGGCAGAAACATGAGAGTGGATTGTCCAATATTAAATGATCTTTCTTTTTACATCTTCATAAATTCTATCTTTTCGAGGAAGTCTACAAATATTTACTCAATTCTTTTCGATATTTTCATATAACATATTTCTCCTCCTGGTATATCTTTGAATAGTTCTTCAAGATACATTCAATAATTTAGAAATTTCTTGAAGTTGTTTTCTCTAGGACAATCTCTTACTAGAAATCGTAGTCATCAACCCTCTATGTGCAACACTTAAATTAGCTTCTCTCAACTTGTGCTATAAATAATGTTCAATGCTTCCAAAAAAAATTTAATTATTTTTTCTTTTACATTTGCTAAGCTTTTCCTATTATCAACACCCAACAACTCCAAAATAGGGGTCATTTATCTTTTCCTAAATAACCTAGCAAATAATTGTGCTCTTCCAAATAGAGATTTACTTTGAAAATATTCATACCAAATTTTTATACAATGCCATTTTAATTTTCTTCCAAGTACCATGTGTTCAGAAGAAACTTGATTTAAAAGAGAATCCTCATCCATCTCCATCAAATTTTCCATGCCAGAAGAAATATTTCTAGCTTGACTACTACCAATTTGTTCTTGTACTTAAGTTACAACTTCTTAAACATTAGCAGGTTGTTCTTGAGCATCAACATGTTGCTCTTGACTATATTTTGCATGACCTTTCATTTTGTCATCCCTTTTTCGATCATATAGTCTTGATCTCATCCTTTTATTCCCCATTGCACAAAAAATTGAAATTGAGAACTTCAATTCACCTGCATATAGAAAACTAGATATACCCAATAAAAAACTCATATATAATATTTATAAGCTCATAAATCTCACTAATTTTATTTTTTAATAAAAAATAAAAAATAATTGAAAAATAGGAAAAAAAAAATTACCCTTTAATACAAAAATACACTTTATTAAAAAAATTGATTTTATTTAAAAAATTAATTCAAAAATTCGCATCTAATTATTTTCATTTGATTTAAAAATTCCAAAAAAGCAACTCTAAAATATGGGGTTGAAGGGGTATGATCGCTCATGCGACCTTGGCAGTCGGCCATAGAAATCGCTCATGTAGCATCCTATGTGGCATCCAAATCAACAAATTTTTTAGAATTATAGAACTTCTGACTTCTGCAACTTATTCCTATATCAAAATTCAACTTTCTAAAAAAAAACCCTTTTATAGAGCTCAAAGTCAAGAATAAGCTCATATAATTTTTCTAGTTTTTTGATTAGATATAATATATTATAATTAAAAAATACTACAAGTAGGTATTCTAACATTTGAGAAGATGCTGATTCAAAAAAAGAATAAAATAGTAAATCATATCATAAAAATTTAAAAAATATATGGTTCACTATAGGAGAGAGTCCTCTTCGAGAATGTATAATTTGTTTTCTGATTCAGATAGATTTTATAGGGAAAATATGGCGGGAGATGAAAACTATCATTTTTGGATAAGTTGGGCTTTGAATTGTTAACGAACAAAATATACATCAAAATACAATTTTTTATTTTTTCATGCTCTGGATATACATGTCATCTATAATGGGTTTTGAATCAGAGAAAAAAAAGTTTATTTACATATAATTTTTTGGTGGGAACTAGACCCCTTGATTTTCAGTATTTTTTTAGCAACTGAAAAATTATCTTTAAAAATAAAAAAGACACCAATTATTGTTTAATTTATTTTTTAAAATAATAGGCATGTACTTCATCAATTTTTACACATTTCATCCGTTTACATCATCTTCAAATTCTAAACATAAATGCCACTTTTATGTCATTGAAATCGAACAGTTTTGATGTTGTTAACCTTTTCCTTTATAAAAGTGTGACATAGGTTTATACTTTTACTTGAACTATGGTCACCAGATTAGGTTGAAAAATAAGCTATCTCTTAACAAACCCTTAATCAATTATCAATACTTTCCTATGGGAAAAAAAAAGATTGGATGAAGTTATAATTGAAAGAAACATGACTTAGTTGACCTAAAAAAATGTTATTGTTCTTATCAACCTTCATGCCTTTAGAGATATATTAAAAATATTGTGAAGACTAATAGTGATGGCATATGAGAACAACTACCACTTTTCCATGATAATTCCAAAGATGCCAAACACCGAGAACTAGTCCTGAAGATGGATATCATTAAACTTGTAATAACTATACATATCAAAGAGATAGAACTGCAAAAACTCAACATTTCTTATGCATTGAAATATCAACATCATTGAAGCACATTATGGTGGTTTAAAACATTATTATAAACATATTCTTAAAATTTCAAAGCCATATCTATCATCCCAGTAGAATGCAAAGCATTTTAGTAAGTTGTCTTAGATACAATATACTTACAAACTGCTAACTAGAGTACAAGTACTTACAACTTCTTCTGTACAAGTTATTAACTCATGAAACTTGGTACAAAGGTTTCTAACATAATCTTTATCATGATTAAAATACCACAAAGACACATCATGTAGGGAATAGAAACATTTAATAAAAATATCAACATGTATATGCATAGGAAATTAGGTAGATTTGTACTTAGATGAAATTCCTCAATCTCCCAATCAAAATGATGATATTAGACATATTCATACTATTACTCAAGGTATGTAGATACTAAAAAAAAATATATAAATCATATAAAAAAAGTTGGGAAATAATTATTGCATATAATTTGTAATAGTGAAAATGGTGGTCAATTGTAGACTCCCACTTTCACACATTACATTGGAAGGGACCCTAAAATGTGATCCCTTTGGACTAAATCTGATTAGCACAACCCAAGTAGATGAAGGGATTTTAATGTATGATCTAGTCTAAAAGGATGTGTGATTCTAGGGCTCCTTTTTGTTTATGTAATAATGTAGGGATAAGAAAGTGTAATGTAAATGTAGGTAAAGTAAACACTTATGCAATGATAAACAACAAGATATTAGATCTAGTGTATCAAAGTAATTTTTATGAAGAAGAAAAGATGAATAAGTACTCACCCTGATAGATAGAAGAGGAAGAAAATTTAGATCTAGAAAAATCTGTTAGACTGTATCAGACGTGGAAATTATCTCAAATCCAGAGCTCAAACGACTAAATCTACCAAACTATGAACATTTAAAAAATCAGGAACAAGTTGACTTTCTGGGTATAGGTTGAATTTCTAGGTATAGATCAAACTATGTTCACCCTATACCTAAGAGGGATAGAAAGGAAGGTCTCAGAATAATAGCCAATACTGTCTCTTTAGATCTATAATTTTGAATTTGAAACTCTGTGAATCTGCATCTCTACACAAGAAATGAGAAATTATTGGGGGAAAGAAGCTTTCCTTGGTCAAGCCCCTGTATAGGAATTAACCCCAAAATGAAATAAGAAAAGCATGTAAAACCAGATAAATGTAAATGTTTTCCTTTCTTTTCAAACCCTTGTAGATGGATATGTATCCTCTATATCCACAAAGATATATATTTTATTGAATGAATGTTCATAGAATGTAGGATGTCTTCACCAATGCAATAGATCTACATTTTCCAAATCCTAGATCAAGGATGTATGTATGCTTGATATGATTGAATAGAGAAGGAGATGAATGAATAATGGATATAGATCCTCTTTCTCAATTGGGAATTCCTTCACTAATCCATCATGGGAGAGAGACACAATCAATAGAATATTTTTATTGGAATGGATGGATGAATGATAGCCTTCAAATCTTGGAGCCAAATCCTTCCTTGATTTCTATAAATAAGGAAAAAGGTCTTGAATCCACCTTGGAATTGAATTCTTGAGAGTAGATGATTTATTGAACATGAGATAGCTTGAGAGTAATTGAGATTGAGATGTCATAGATGAGAAAATTAGAGGAAGATGCCTCCTTTTATAGCACTAGTACATTTGAGGCCAAATTTTGATAGCCATGTGTCAGATTTGTAACACCTATTTGTTGGAACTTCAACACATATGTCCTTTGGCATTTTTTCATTGGAAATGGTGACAAAAGTGATAACCATTGGTATTCTAACATCATTACCCATCGGAATTGGCCACATGAATATAAATTTTACTATGTGACCGATCTATCAAAAAATGGTTTTTACGACATCTCGTTGGTCAGAAAGGCAATGGATATGTAGTAAATGCCGATAGGACAATCCATTGGAGGTATAGCTATCCCGTCACATAGATCTATCAGATTGGGGTTCCTTTCGATAGTTTTTTGATCGGATATCCAATGATCTTTAATAAACTACCAACATGACAATCCATCAGAGGTATAGCCATTCCATCGCATAGATTTGTCAGATTAGGGTTCCTTCTGATGGTTTTCCTATCGAATATCCCATGATCTTTAATAAACTACCGACAAGACAATCCATCAGACATATAGCGCATCTGCCAAAAAAGCTTTACTACCTGTCGAAAAGTGATAGATAGGCGTAGTAAAAATAACAAAGCTCAAGAGACCATCATAGTTGGTCTCCGTCTTTGGTCCATATACTAACAAAATATTTTACATTTCGTTAGCTCATCAAATGAGGGAATTTGAAAGAATTTAATAGAATATTTTCATGATAACGTATATTTTTTAAGTTGATGTTGCATGAATTTATCGACTCCACGCACTTGTATACTACGAGCACAGCCATAAAGAAGCATCTCCTCCCATGGCCTACATTACTCAAGCCATGGGAGGGGATGCTTCTTTATGGTTGTGCTTGATGTTTATAAGTATGTGAAGTAGATAAATTCCTTCACTATCAAACTAAAATAATATACGTTATTCATGAAAATATCATCCATTAAATTCTTTCAAATCACTGCATTTGATGATCTAACAAAATGTAAAATATTTTGTCTGTATATGGACCAAGGGTGGAGACCAACTATGATGGTCTCTTGAGCTCTACTATCTTTAGTCCTAGCTACTAGGTAAGGGCTGGAAGACTTATACCTGTTGATTGTTGAGAATAATCACCACCTTTCCTTTATGTACACTGCACAGTATCCAATATAATAGAAGGCATAAAATATGAATGGATAAAAGAAATGAAAGATACAATAAAATTATCTTGTTATTTACCTTCTCATAATTGATCCCAGCCTCACAAAAGTAATTTTATACAATCACTAGCACATTTCATGCATGGATGAGAAACAATATCCAAAGTTTCTAGATTCTAAGAAGAGGTATGAGTGGAGGCCAAAAAGGGGATATTTGTGAAGGTTTTATAGACATAGTACTGAATCATCATCTCTACATTGGTACTCAATCTAGAAACCCTCTCTAGAAAATATCCACATCTAGCAAATCTCAACAAATCCCTTCTGACCTCCACTACATATACATCTTCTTAGTATCTAAAAATTCTCCATCATTTATTCCCATCATTTTTCACCATCTCTTTGGACTGAGACCTTAAATTATTGAGCTTCTCTTTGTTTTGAGAATAGTTTAGCATTCTCTACTTAACAGGGCCAACCATGTGAAGGTGGAAGCTCATCTAGCCCCTCCTAGGAGTCTCTTATGACCCTTTACGACATTTTAAGACCTCTAAACTAGAGGAGTAGTAGTTGCTTTGCATCGTCTGGTTATACAACTCAATTATGTTGTCTCCAAAAAATTGTGACCATGATGCCCACATTTATGTTTCTCAGCTGTCATGTTTATGTGCATGTTTTTTATGTGTTTGGGAAGACATATTTCTAGCCTGGGCTTGGATCCTACGACAATTAGCTTCATAACAATGAAGTAGATGACAGATGAGAAATTAGCTTCCCAAGAAAAATCCCAAAAATGAACTATGCGCACCCAAATTCCTGTGGTCTCTATGTGTACCCAAAGGATATATTTAAGCCTTACCCTTGTTGTTTCAAATATATCCTTTGGGTATGTGTAGAGGGCATAGGAATTAGGGTATACACAATTCATTTATGAGATTTTTCTTGGAAGCTAATTGCTTAGCTCTCATTTTCTTCATTTATTATCAAGCTAATTGTCGAAGGATCCAAGCCCATGCTAGAAATATGTCTTCCCATTCTGTTTAAGCCATATTCCTTGTTCTTGTCAAACTTCCTTGGTATAGTAGGCGTGCTCTCTACAATACTCTTCTTCAATCTATGTTCAATGATAATCATCTTCTTCTTCTTCCTAATTGCAGCCAGAGCTTCCTTTTCATTAGGATTCAACTCCACTTCCCCCATCTCATCATCTTCATCACCCTCAGCTGCCATCCTAAGCCCTTCTTCCCTCTCTAATTCTTCAAGCCTCTACAAGATATCTAGATCAATAAAGTCTACAACATTGTGTCCATCTATGATCTCAGGAATATCATCTTCTTTCCACTCTTCATTTGCCAAAATATACCACTTCTTCAAGCTTGTAGAGTAGTCTCTAGTGGTTGCAAATCAATCTTATTACAAAATACAATAAGAGGCTTATTGGCAAACAAAGGTTTTATACTATGAAACAGAGCTGCCTATTGCGCATACTATAACCATAGGACCCCGAAACATCAAGGAAAAACAAAACAACCACCTTCAAATGAGCCAAGGTAATAATATTGAGCATCTCTATGGTGTTCCTGTCCTCCAAGGGGTAGTCCAAAATACCAAGGGTATCAATAGGCTAAATAGCTTTAGACTGTCACAGAGGCCTAATGGCTCTTCCTTGTAGCCCACAACATAAAGCATAGTGTTCAAAGAAAAGTACATGCCCATATTGTAGAAATGGAAAAGAAAAAACAAGAAAATAAAGAAAAACAAATAAAAAATAAAATATTGCAATTAAATAATCATCGACAACTATACACATAATACCTTTGTATGTAGCCCATCTTTAACATTTCAAATGCAAGAATGAAAGAAAACATGGAACTAAACCCACAGTTCATAGGCCCACAGAGGGACATTTATCATAGTCATAGAAATATGATTATTTTTAAATGGAATACACCAAGGAGTACCATCAAAAATATTGACCATTTACAATCATGAACAGTGAATAATCAAATAGCTCATTTTTTTATCAGCATGGGTAGTCTCTGTGTATATGAAAAATGAATGAAATATCAAGCTGAAATAAAAAAAAGTGAACAAAAATTCAAATTCAAGGCCTAATTTATCAAGAGAAACAAACATTAGGATGAAAGAAAAATCATTAAGACTATAGAAAAATCATTAGGACTATAGAAAAATCATTAAGACTAGAAAATCAAGTTCTAGAAAAATCATTATGACTATAGAAAAATCATTTAGACTAGAAAATCAAGTTCTAATAATGGACGGTTCTGATGCTTTACCATTACAACAATTGAGCATTCATCATTTGGTACTTCTTGGTGTATTCCATTTAAGTTTTTTAGCTATCGTGTTTATGTGCATGATCTTTATGTGTTTGGCTTCTCTCCCTCGCAAGGGATATGTCGATAGGTAATTGATTTGAAAGCATAATGATTTGACAGTCTTTTTTCAGGATAGGCGTAATCATCCTGCCAACCTTAATTAGCAACATTTGTGATATATGTCAACTACTTATAATCAGTATGCCCAACAAACAGAGACTTAGTAGTAAAAGCATGTCCTTTGGTTTACTAGTTTACTTATAATCAATATGTCCTTTGGTTTACTAGTTTAATCTAGTTTAAGAATGGTTTGTTTCATGTTTGAATGTACCATTGAATGAAGCTTGGCTATATTAAGTACAATCTTAAGACTCGTGACTTTTCAAATTCTCTTGTTTCTTGCAGACCTCCAAACATGTGTACTATGAGATTTCCTGCAACAAATGGACTTGTGATGATTTTCACAATAGTACATGTGTTGGAGGAAAGCTCACAGTACTGCTTATGCAAATCTGAATGTTCATCACCTATGCATATAAGAGTTGATCAGAGAAGGTATATGCACAGGTGAAAAACATGCATATTTGACTAAGAAATACTAGGAGCTAGACCCAATAGCAAATAGATTTGTGGTGATTTTCACAATAGTACATGTATTTTTGGGTAAGCTCCTAGTAGTGCTTAGGAAAATCTGCATGTTCATCACCTGTGCATATGAAGTGGCTCTAATGGCAGATTCAATCACTAAATTATGCATACTCCTTATTTTGTTCTGGGTTGATATTGTCAGACATGGTCTTTCTTGAATGGAATGACTCATTACTTGTACATTGACTAGAATGTTGGTGGAAGAAGGATGATTTGTTTGCAACCTGTAGATATAGACACTGAACAACCATTTTTTCAACTCTAATTTTCTCAACACAAAGGGACATTTATCATAACCATAGAAACATGATTATTTTAAAATGGAATACACCAAGGAGTACCATCAGAAATATTGACCATTTACAATCATGACTAGTTAACCTAAATCGAATAGCTCATTTTTTTATCAGCATGTGTAGTCTCTGTGTATATGAAAAATGAATGAAATATCAAGCTGAAATAAAATAGTGAACAAAAATTCAAATACAAGGCCTAATTTATCAAGAGCAACAAACATTAGGATGAAAGAAAAATTATTAAGACTATAGAAAAATCATTAGGACTATAGAAAAATCATTAAGACTAGAAAATCAAGTTCTAGAAAAATCATTACGACTATAGAAAAATCATTTAGACTAGAAAATCAAGTTCTAGAAATGGATGGTTCTGATGCTTTGCCATTACAACAATTGAGCATTCATCATTTGGTACTTCTTAGTGTATTCCATTTAAGTTTTTCAGTTGCCGTGTTTATGTGCATGTTCTTTATGTGTTTGGCTTCTCTCCCTCACAAGGGATACGTCGATAGGTAATTGATTTGAAAGCATAATGATTTGATAGTCTTTTTTTAGGATAGGCATAATCATCCCGCCAACCTTAATTAGAAAAATTTGTGATATATGTTTCTGATCAAGTTCTTAAAGATTAAAACATGAAATAAAAAGAAGATGCAATGAAGACGACATGTGCCTTGTAGTGAGGACATTCAAGAGAGGTTTGATGAGTATTCAGATTGCTCAAAGATTGATTTTGAATCAGCAATTAGTGAAGAACATGAAGTGGTGTGTGGTGAATCTGAAGATGGAAGGAAAGAAAAGTCCCAAGTTTTGAATTTGGACAGTAGAGGCTCCTTTCCTCATTCTCACAAGTCTGTAGATTTGTCACATGGATTAATCAATAAAGAAGAGGCATCTAGCATTAGCATTCAAGATATAAAGGTTGGGCTTGACCATTGCATAAAAAAGGTTCTTGTATCCATTTAAAATTTTTCACCAGGGTATGACTATAATTCTGAGTTCATAACTGTGACATAACTCCACTACCTCAAGATATGGCAGCCTTTGGTCAAGAAGAGAACAATGATTTACATCCTATATTTGAGGGTACACATGGTGCAATCATGGGACATGATGGGAATGATACAACTCATCATAATTAATAAAAGAACTCTTGCCAACATTAGGGTACCCACATATCAAAATAGTCCTGGTATTTGGGTCAATAGATGACAACCTTTCCATATGCTACCTCACCTGTTTGAGGTAAGACAAACTCAGTCCAATTCTCTTAACAATGATACACATCCATCCAAGTGTAGCAACCTTCAAAGATTTGCAGTGGTAAAGAGAATGCCCATATTTTATTAGCCTAACATAGTATTTGGTCACTTTGGCAATGAGAACCTCAAAATAGAGAAAAGAAACTTAGTAAAACCAGTCTATGCCATTGTTTGTGAGGGTACAGTCATTATAAGTGCCTCTCAAACCTCTCCAAACATGTAAGATTGTCTTTAAATACTTTATTAATCTCTTCTAAACATTAACCAAATCAAACCTACATTTGAATCCACACACAATAACCCAAAATGAAGGGTTTTGTATCCTTTAATGAATCTCAATCATTGGTAATGCATGGATAGTAAAACAAGTAGTCTCCAAAGCATTCAATAAGTGAATATGAATGTTTGAAAAATTTCCTCTCAACTTCCCCAACCACTCCTAATTGGTTAGAGGGATTAGATGAGTGTTTAGACACTAAAACTTCTCATGTAGCTCCCAAAATTTCACATAAAAAATAGAATTAAATCCTATATGTCATGCCCCTGACAGTCTCAGGCTTTACTTTTCTATGTTATGTTATAGTTGGATTTCTAGTTTGATTAGCATCGTTTTATCTGGAACTATATTTCTGTTAGATTTCTATGAGTTTGAACTCTGACTTCGTTCATTTGAACCTTGTTATTTGGATTAAATATGTTTATCTCTATAATTCTACCAGACACTCAGAGAATTATGTCTATTTCTGTAGCTTAATGAGTTTTTCTAATGACAGAATTGGTTTAGACTGACTTTTGAATTAATGGTACTAGAAAGTTCAGTAGAAATTTGAGTATTGGTATGATTGTGAAAATAGTACAACTTAAATGGTTAGTCAATTGTTTGATTATTGGTTCATTATTTTGGGATTCTAAATAATATGTTAGACATAATTAGAATTGGTTATATTATTATGGTTAATTGTATCTTGATGTTATAGACAGTTTATATAGATTGTTGTTATTTTATTTTAATCAATTTTGAGTTCAATTAAATAAATATATATATATATATATGTATATTTATACATATATTTATGAGTAATTGTTTTAGAAATTATGTTGTTTATCTTTAGCTAAAACTAAAGAATTATCTAATTTAGCATATCCTATTTTGTATGTTAGTAGGAGGTTAGTTTGATGAAGTGTTAGTAATTTGGCATTGTTAATGCGCTGTTATCTTTGATGCTTAAGTTAGTTAAGATCGACTAATGTTATTTAACATAGATGTATATTATCTATTCCTAAGTCTTCCTATTTATGATCTGGCTCGAAGACATGACTTATCGGCAGGGTTTAATTGCACTTGCATCGCATAGTGGTGTTAGTGGGGTTTAAGCTATTTTTGGGTTATGGGATTGTACTTTGATGGACATTTGGCAGGGAATGTATTGTGTTTACTGCAAGAGATAAGTTCACATTGAATGAACTCATCGATGAAATTCATTTTTGTGTTTGATGTCCGCCATTAGCTCTGGTAAAGGAGTTGCAGTTGAATTATGACTCCATTTTTCACCATGTTATTCTGTGACAGTTTGGGTAAATAGTTAGTAATGGATCCGTCTCTCTGTTATATCTTATATGATAAGTTGCTTGGAATGGAAAGGGGTTTTCACGGCAAGTTATGCCCTTCTGTTCATGATCATTTGGGAAGTTTTGTGTTTCATACTGTCATCTTTGTATTTGCATTGTGGGCTTTTCTTTTGCACGGCACTTTGGCAATCAGTGGAAAGGGATCTTCGTGGTTGAGATTAGGGTTCATTTGTGAAGCTCACCAGGCAGGGGCTAGCTTGGCATTTCAGTCTCTGGATACCTCCCCACACAAATACTAGGTAGGGGCATTCTCTCACCTTATCGTCTGTTTCCATTTTATTTTCTATAAATGAGATATTATATTGTTTAGTTATGCTGTTAGTGAGTTGATGAATGGAAGGTATTATGATTGTATACTCTGTGAGTTTTGGTCATGAACCGATGTTTCTTCTTGGATGGATTAAGAAGTCTATTTAGTTTATGGTGGTTATGATTAGTGGAAGAATTCGAAATACATGTTCTTATATGCTATTTTCGGGCATAATGTGTTGATGGGTTTTCATTGAGTCTGGGTATGAAGTTGACAGTGTTTTCTTTTAGTTTGTGCCGAACTATGGGGTATATAGTTGTTGCAGTTGATATATGGTTATTCCATAGTATGTTTGTGTCAATGTTTACTTTTTCTTTGGTCAGTAATAAGGGGGTTAATCGGGAATGAGTATCGGTTTATACATGCAGTTTGAAACATAGAATGAGTTTTTGTTTATAGCTTCTTTAACGGTATTCTCACACTGTTCTTGTTGTTAGGAATACTGTAGCAACAGTATGTTTACAACTTGTAAGAGTTTTTTTTTAGTCATAAAATGAAATCGGGTATTCTCATCACTGTTATATACCGAATTTGGTATCAATGTTTGTTGTGTCAAATGGGTGTTGTCACTGTCTATTTCAGTCAATAGTGAAAATGTGGATATCTTTGGTTATACCAAATCTTGACTATGAGCTATATGATTCTTTAGAAATAAACACCAGTGTGAAAAATAGTTTGTATCGACATTAGGAAATGTTAGGAATTTTTAGGAAAGTCAATTATTATCATTTTCTGTCAGTAAGGAAAACCACTTTGGTATTTTGTTTAGATGTAGAAGACGGTTCTTATTATTCTGTCATTCTTTTATGTATTCGGCAGATTTAGTAGTGTTATAAGGTAGATGTGTTTTGATAGGACTGAGATGTTTAGTATGGTTTTGTTCAATGTGTAGTTATGGGCTTGAACTTTTGTGAATGATAAGTTACGTTATATAATTATATATGTTTATATATACCTGCTGGGATATGTATATGTATACACAAGCCGTGATGTATACATGTACATACACCAACATGTATATAATAGATGCTATGTTTATCATTCTGAACTATTAATTACAAGTTTATATAATTATATATATATATATATATATATATATATATATATATATATATATATATATATATATATATATATATATATATATATATATATATATATATATATATATATATATATATATATATATATATATATATATATATATATACTTGCTGGGATATGTATATGTATACACAAGCCGTGGTGTATACATGTACATACGCCAACATGTATATAAAGGTATAAACTTGTAATTAACAGAGCAGGATGTATGGCAAATTAGTTTATAATAAATCGGTTATGGCAAGCTTGTATGTTGTTAAAAGTGATGGGTGTTGTGTTGATTCAGTTGATATATGATTATTTTAGTTCTTGTCTATTCAATGGAATCGTGATTTCAATATGGACATTTTATTGTACAGTTTCAGATATAATGCTTAGTTAATGTGGAGATTATTATTTGATTGGATTTGTGATGGATAAAGTATTGTGATCTTTTTTTCTTTTGAGAAACATAATGTTTAAGAATGTATGTTAAGGAAAAAAGGAAACATGGATCTAAATGGATTTCTGATTGATGTTTCAATTTTATAAATTGATGCAATAGTAATGGAGTGTTAGTGAAATGGTGTAATGTAGTTCATTTCATTTCAATCATTAATTGCTAGATCAAGTGTTTTGAGATAATGCAAGTATGATCCTTAGATTGGGGGCTAACACTAGTCTAGTACCTTGTGGTGATAGAATTTCTGTCAGTTGTGACTGACACTAGTCTATATCCTTATGGGAAAGAATTTCTGCCAGTTGTTTAATAAAGTGATAATTATAAATTCAAGGGATATGGGTTTCAATTAATAAGATAAAACATTATGGTTTCATTAGACATAATGGATTACTACGAGGTTTCCTTACGGATACATAGCGTAGGTCCTTATGTGGACACCCATGAACTATTGGATCACTACTTTGTCATTTTCTTTGCGAGTTTATTTCTGTTAGAAAGAGATACAGTGCTTGATGATTTTGGTGTAAAAGAATGGAATTATGTTACTAGATTTCAATAACATCTGTTTGTTAATCTGCATAATTGTTATATTATACTGACTTTTATGGTTGCAGAATTTTGGAGATGATTCGTTATCTTAATCAATGTGACTAAGCCCTGTTTGCATTTGTGCTTGTATTTACTTTTGATTTTCAGGTTTTAGATGGATAAATCAATGAGTATGGGATAGTGGATAGCAATTGTTAAGATTTATGGGAAGTAGATCATTTCTTGGTTTTTAGTTATCAGAACTATTCATAGAATGTAAAGGATTGGCTAAGAAGGAAATTTTGTTTTTTTGAAACTAAGTCTTTGAATAAAGAGTATTCTTATTACTTTGATGTAATTCAGTTGAAAACTATAAAGCTCTTTGAAGCAGTTACTATGATTATATGTTTCAGTTTGTAGTTTTAAATTTTTTTTTCTATGGTTTCTATGTGGTTTTGTTTATGGTTGAATCTTCTTTGGTTTCATCTTTTAGCTTTAAGTATAGATGGGGTGTTACACTGTATGCCAAAGGACCAGTCCCAACAATTCTTAAACATATTTTATCTAATATGATGAATTGTTAATAAAGGTCTAATATACAATGGTCTAATATGCATTTAACCTATCAATTACTAATTGATTAAGCATATTATTACTATGATTAATGTTCCATTTAAATGCATTTAACAAAGAAAAAAAATTTACAAAACTAAACTAGTGGCATGTTTACAACACAAGTGTAATAGAACTCCCAATAATTCTTAAACATACTTTATCTGATATGATGAATTCTTAAAAAATTAAGGTTGGAGTAGACATACTTATCACACACTTTTTTGTGTGGTACAAGGAAGATTTGGCTAGGTCAAATCTTCCTTCCTGCTAGTAGTCTACAAAATTAGACCTTTATTAACAATTCATCATATAAGATAAAGTATGTTTAAGAATTGTTGGGACTGGTCCTTTGGTGTGTATTAAATAGAATAGAATTTTTAGCATATTATTATCATTCTATTTCTTTGTTGTAAACATGCCATTGGTTCAGTTTTAATCTATTGGCGTCATGCCCTAGCCCATGCTTTATCTCCATTATTTGATGTTATTGGTGCTTGTGCTCAAGGATGATTCACTGTTTTGAAATTTTGAATGTGGTTATCAAATGGAAAAATAGAAATTGTCAATCACATAGCATTTCACTATTGTATGAGTGGATTGTGCAGGAACAGTTAACATTAAACAAGGAGAAAACTCCTCAACACATCTTGGAAACCATTGAATTCAATAATAAATGAAACCTAAAACCAACACTATTCCTTCCATTCACTTCTACCAAGAATAAAGCATTTAATCTATTCAACATTACATATATTCATTAGACAGATACATTTCCTGAGTTTGTACAGGAACAGTCATGACCAAAATGATCAAAAGTACTTTCACCCTTGCACAAGCTATTCCAAACTTCAAGTAAAATGAGAAATATGGTATATCAAATCATTCATATTCATAGTAACCATTCAAAGGATCATTTTTTCAATGAACCCTCTGACTGTACCCTTATGACAGAGAAAGGAAATCTCAAAATAGAGAAAGGAAACTTAGTAAAAACAATCTATGTCATTGTTTTTGAGGGTACAGTCATGATAAGTGCCTCTCAAACCTCTCCAAACATGTAAGATTGTCTTTAAATACTTTATTGATCTCTTCTAAACATTAACCAAATCAAACCTACATTTGAATCCACACACAATAACCCAAAATAAAGGGTTTTGTATCCTTTAATGAATCTCAGTCACTGGTAACGCATGGACAGTAAAACCAATAGTCTCCAAAGCATTCAATAAGTGAATATTAATGTTTGAAAACTTTCCTCTCAACTTCCCAACCACTCCTAATCGGTTAGAGGGAGTTGAGTGTTTAGACACTAAAACTTCTCATGCAATTCCCAAAATTTCACATCCAAAATAAAATTAAATCCATTTATGAATTAAATCCAGTATGCCAAAGGACTAGTCCCAACAATTCTTAAACATACTTTATCTGATATGATGAATTGTTAATAAAGGTCTAATATACAATGGTCATGCCAGTAATATCAACAAACATGAATCCAAACATTTCAAAATAGTGAATCAATATCCTTGAGCACAAGCATTTTATTTGATCATGAATGCTCACTGAAATGATTGCATTCTGGCATGACCATTGTATATTAGACCTTTATTAACATTTCATCATATCAGATAAAGTATATTTAAGAATTGTTGGGACTAGTCCTTTGGCATACTGGATTTAATTCATAAATGGATTTAATTTTATTTTGTATGTGAAATTTTGGGAGTTGCATGAGAAGTTTTAGTGTATAAACACTCAACTAATCCCTCTAATCGATTAGGAGTGGTTGGGGAAGTTGAGAGGATAAAGCACGGGCTAGGGCATGACACCAGTAGAGTGCTGTCATTTCAATGAGCATTCATGATCAAATAAAAAGCAATGCATTTGAAATTTGCGGTTGAATATGATGCTAGAGGCTCGAAAGATGTTTCCCATCAAAGATACCAATCAAAGATGAAGAAATCACATACCTTCTCTCATGCTCAGCTTTCACGAAGGAAGATTTGATAGCCAAATCTTCCTTGTACCACACAAAGAACATGCCATTGGTTTAGTTTAGCATGTTATTATGATATCAGATAAAGTATGTTTAAGAATTGTTGGTAAGGATAGGAATAGTGGAGATTATAGAAATATCATAGAGGAAACAAAGCATAATACAACAAACTCGATTGTGAACACATTTACTCCACAAGCTTAAGTTTAAAAAGGAATAGATATATTAGTAATATAAGTGAGTGTGGAAGAGAGGGATGAAAGACTAGAGAATGGGGAGGATTCATCCTCTTTAGCCAGGAAGATCAAGAAGATGGAGCACAAGGACCATAATTTTAAGGGTGACATTGTGGTAGAAGAAGTATTTAAAGATATTTACATGTCCCCTATCTGTGAAATCGAGACTATAGGTGATGAAGACCATTTTGAGGATGAGGGGGGTCTTAATCAAGGAGTGCCTTCAAGAACACTTCATTGCTTTCAAATGCAGCCCACAAACAAACATTTCTAAATTTGGACCTGTCCAAAGGTGCTCTGGATCAGACCAGATTCTATAATTTTCAATTCTCCATTGATCTCTAGTACTGAAAAATAATAAATCAATGAATCTACCTGATCTTCCTTTTGTGCCTAAGAGAATTATTACAACAGATTGGATCCAGTGACTGATGCCTAGCTATGCAACATGCTTAATTGTTGTAACTTCAAGACTGAAGATGATGCATGCTCAATAACAAAAATTCAAAAAGTACTCTCATTCAGTTGGTCCATTAAACTATACTCGTGACTTGAAACCTGATTACGAGCTTTATCAGAGTGTTTCAAAGAGGGAAGAAAGTTGAAAAGCCTCAGCATGGCCCCTTTTTTCTTACAACAATAGGGCATGTAGCATTCTGTGAGTACTGAGCAGTAATCACTCACACTTCCCATGATTGCTATGCATATTGTCAATCATGCACAGGTCCATATCAAAAAAGTTATGACCTTTACAAAAAACTTTAATGCAACCCATGATAATATCAAACATGCACTTACTCTTATTTAGAATTCAAGCATTCAGCCCAGATAGAAATATAGAGCAGACTTCTTTTGCAAAAAAGACAATTAAAAATTATATGATTAAAGGATTACAATGCCTCACAAATAACATCAATGCTTGTTGTTTACAACTTAATGTTACATCTGTAAGTGTTACAGCTACTTTTGTGCTTCCCTTTAGTTTTCTTTTTATACTTCTTTCAAATAATTTTTTTTTTTTCAATATCATATGTTGTTTATCTAATAGAATGTGCAATATTTTCAAAAATATGTTTCCCATCTTTGAATAATAAGATATTAGATTTTTAATATGATAAGATGATAAGACAAACTAATTATATCATACCCTCTTTTGTATATCACAAGGACACTATTACTAATTTAATCTTCTCATTAAGAGACTAATAATTCATTGTCAAAGATTGTTTCCCATTAAAATAAATTACACCAATTATGACCAATAACCTATCATATAAAACTCACCATTAAACTACATATCATAATTCAAAGCAATATTGAAATTTATTGTATGTTAGTTTGACTTAGATGCTATGACAAAGCATTCATTTATAAAAAAATGTCTTTGTTTTGTCTAATAAAATTCTTTGTTCCATCTAATAAAATATTTTATAGTCTTGCATCAAAAATCTTGTCATATTAGATAAACAAAATTGTAAAAGAGCCTGAATCCTTTTATAAAATGATCCGTATGAACAATTCAAAAGAGAGCTACAAAATAGCCATGAAATAGTCTACATTCATTTCCTTCATGAAAAAAAAAGTAGAACAACTAAAAAAAGAGTTGCATAACAGCCATGAAATAGTCTACATTCATTTCCTTGAGACAATGATCAAATGTTTTCATACTTTAATGGATATACGTCTTTGCTGAAAGCTCTAATTTTAACACATGCTGAAAGAAACATTGACAAAGATTACAAAGTCTGGTTTTATAGTCACGAATATCATTTTCAATATATATTTCTGCAACTACACTTCTAGCTTCAACATCTAAAATAAATCCCTTCAAACAATGTTTCAAAGATTATAAAGAAAGGTTTATTTGGCTTTATAAAACCTCCTAATATATTTTGTTTGAATACATTACCTATCATGTCTATTCTTTCACATTTGCCATACAAATTCACAGAACTCGATGATGGAACATCATAAAATCTTGATGGAGCAGCAGATAGATTTCATTGATCAAGGAGCCTTGGATCAAAAGAGCATGGGAAAAATCTCAATGGCATGGATAGACATTTTTTGACATTAAACATAAATGAGTTACAAACTTCTGGCCTTATTTTCAGCTCCCTGCTATCTATATCTATACAAATTATATGGCTCTTGATTTTCTTAATTACCCAAATATAATCTAGGAAAAAAATTTATGGGTGATATAGTTGCTTCATATAAAGATCTTTAGTTTCCATCATGCTCATGAAACTCATAAAAAGTCAAAGCATTTGTATATGTTGGGAGTTGGCGTGGCTCAACTTTACAAACCATTATCATTCTACCCTTGTACATAACAACTCCCAAGCTCTAGTGCAGTATTTGATATTGGGTTGTATAGACGCTACTCGAGAAAGCCCCAACTTATTATTCTATATACAATTATAAATGTTTAATTCTGTATTATTAGCATGAAGGGCCTTGTAGGCCTTCAGGGGAGCATTGCTAAAATGACACCAAAATCCCATTTCCCCCCTGAATTAGTGTTTGGAGCTATGAAATCTCAAATATAGATATATTTAGACATGTTATGACTTTAGTAGTCACTGCATGGATCTACATTGTCAAATATATGGTCATAGAAGATTTGTAGATCTTCTGGTCTGAAACAACTTTATGGAGTTGCATAGATTTTTGTGTTTTGTATAGCATAATTTGTGACACTTAGATGATTTTGTCACCATTGCAATCAAAGAGAAGTTGTAAGAAGAGTATTGGAGCTAAAGGAGTGAAGTGATTGAAGTATCATGAGAAAAGATCTTTATAAATTCAGAAGGTGAACCCTAGTTCTACAATGTTGCGGTGAAGGTATTTGTGAAACCCTAGTTTAATCTCGCACAATTTAATTTCTAGAAGTGTGTTAAGAATGGAAGCACCCAAGGTGTTTTATATTAAGGATATAACAAGGTATAATTTCAAAAGACACCCTCATAAGTCAAGTGAGGATGATCTTGAAGGTGCGTTCTCACATACGCTTCCTGGTGTACTTCATGTAGAAGATATTAGAGCATACATACATTGTAGGTATGAGGAGATATATTTATGAGAAATTTACAAGGACTTGGAAGAAATGTATGATGATGATGAATAGTTGAAGCTTGAATATGCATTTTTGGATGATCTAGGGATCATAAAGTTTGCAGAATTTCATGAGTTTGACGAAAATAAATGGATGGAGATTACACTAAGCCACTTCCATGACCAATTATTTTGGCTTGGAGGTAATCCTATTAAGATCACTAGTGAAATGATTCATGATATCACTGTATTGCCTAATAAGGGCTATAATCACCTAAAAATGGTCTACCTAAACTAGATGCCCTAAATCTCAAATAAAATGATCAAATCAATCCCAAATCAAGCTAATTGTAATGCCAATGCTAATTGTAGTTCCCTATTTTTAATAAGATTCAATATAATAGCATGTGAATCAGTATTTAAATTAGAGATACATTACATCATAGTTTGTTGTCACACAATGCTTACCAACTCATTATAATAATTCATTTCCTTTATATGGGTTCCAACTATTTGTGTTGATTCCAGCAACCTCCCATGTACAGATAAATGTCTTGCTTAATTTATATTATCCAATCTCCTCTCACGAATAAACTATTAAATAGTCATTTCTTAGATTCTCTCAAATTGATTCTTCCTCCATATATTATCCCCCGGTAGAATGAGATTGGTTTCCAATTTATATCTTGTGTGGTGAGAATGGGTGTAATTGGAGAGACATGTTTGTTCAACTTCATTCCTATTCATAACATAGCCAAATTAGTTTATACAAATGATACTGAGTATTTTACTGCCTTATGTTATTAATTGTTGTCATTATCAATGCTCAACAATATTAATCATTGTTAACACTTGATATTGAGCATTAATCCATACTTGTCTACTTCTTACCAAACTATCGTTATTGATCATTACTATTAATATTAATCGGTAATGTTTTCTAAGTCCATTGATGTTCCTATTGTATTTCACCATGCATGATAAATGTTGTATCTTTATATTGGTTTAGTCGATTGGCCATCAATAAAGACTATTTCATTACTATCACATAAATGATCAGTATCAACTAATCATCCTTCCTCAATGCCGTGGCTTACTTGGATGAAGTTAATAATTAATTATTCTTCTCTGTTGATAAACATATTTGGTCTAAGTAAACTTTAATCTTCATGACAATGATAAGGATTATATTGTATTGTTTCTTCATGCTAGTAATCCTTCTATCATCTTGCTCTACAAATCTACTATAATTTTATTTCTTTAAAGACTTCTCAAAATTGAAACACTTAATATTATACTATAATTTATTATTATTTACTTATTTATTTTTATAGTTTAATTTTATTTATTATTAAATCTTACTTCTGAGAAGGGACATGATAGAATCCATGAATGGTATGGGTAAGGTGACCTTCATTCTTGGCCATGACTTCAATGAAACATTGGATATAGCTGATAAGAAAGGGAGAAAGGGGATGCAAGGCAGACCGGGAGAATGAAGGATTACTCACTAATTGCATGATAACCCAATTTTGAAGGGTCATTGGTTGAGGGGGTAGTCAAGGTCTAGATGATTGGGCCATTGGAGGACACTATTTATTTGTATTAATTACTATTCAAATTGGATGCATGGATTTCTTGTGAATTATCGGCTGCTATGTATCCTGCAACTACATCCATAAATCTACATATACTTCTCTAGGGTTGTAAGCCACTTAGGGATCAAAATAGAGAAAATAAATCAAAATCATTCTTTGTCCTATTTCCTTTTAACAAAGTCTCAACTATCAATGATACAATACATTTGATGCCCTAAGCTATCAATAAAAATGGCACCTAGCTAGAAGCTCACGGGCTGTCCATTTGATAACCACAGTCAACATTTCAAAAAAATTTGATAACCAATAACATCAAATAATGGAGTTAAAGCATGAGCTAGGGCATGACACCAGTAGAATGTGGTCATTTCAATGAGCATCTCAGCAATATACAATGGCATCATTAAACGTGCCAGTAATATCAACAAAAGTGAATCCAAACATTTCAAAATAGTGAATTGATAGCCTTGATCACAAGCACCAATAACATCAAATAAAAGAGTTAAAGCACTAGCTAGGGCACAACACCAGTAGAATGCAGTCATTTCATAGAGCATTCATGATCAAATAAAATGCAATTCATTTGAAATTTGTGGTTGAATATGATGCCAGAGGGAGAATAGATGAATAAATCACATACCTTCTCTCCCACCCAGCTTTCGGTCATTTTCTCTCACTCCTTTTCTCTCCAATCGAAATAAAAATGATTTGGGCATTTCACTTTTTGTTTTAATCTATACCCTAAAACTATCAAAATTCTGACAGTCAATTTAAAACCCATAAGAATACCGACACCATCGGGGCCTATTATAAAAAAAAACACCAAATTCATAATAAAAAAATACCTGTCAAAAGTGTCTCTCAAAATTTGTCCCTGAATGTAGTAGTGTATAGTGATTTTGGAGTCCAAATTTGTGAAGGTCAACCTCACTAGGTGAGAAAATGAAAATACTTTACATTGGGCCCAAAACCCACCAAAATTCAACCCCTGAGGTATAGGTCAAACTAGGTTCGACCTATACCTAGTATGGGTCAAACTAGGTTTGACCTATACTAGAAAGGGTAAATTTGGAGGTAGACTTTGTGGGGTACTTCAAGAAGTATTAAAAATTTTGAGAAAAAATGGAAGGATAAGTGGTAAAATCAAGTATAAATGCACCCAAAATTGAGGAGATCACTAAAATGGGGCCTAGTAGGTCCTAGAGCTTCCAAATTAATGGGTGCTAACTTTTTAGGACTATACATTTAGCCCCCACTTTAGCGGGAGTATGAGGCAAGCTCATGCTCATGGTAAAGTAGAACAAATGCATAAGATGATCTCATCAAGGTTAAGGAGAAAAGGAAACATCAAGCCCCCAAGTGACCTAAGTCCTCATCAAATCCAAAACTAATATAAGAGAGACATCATTCAGAAAAGAGAAAGAAGAAAGAGGGAGAAGAGAAGTTTGATTACCTTAGCCCTAGTAAGATTGTATGTCTTACTGTGAACCACACAAAGAAAGAAAAGTATGACCACCATGCCTAGTAAGATTGTATGTCTTATTGTGGACCACACAAAGAAGTTCCACAAAGATGGCATTTAAAGTTCTAGTAGGTTGTATGCCATGCTAGTCAATCCATCTAGGATTTTTCCTTAAAGATTTTTTGTCAATAAGGGATCTAAAAAAGAGTGATCTATCCTTAAGGATTGTATGTCCATAAGTGATCAAAATAAAAATGAGGGATTATTCCTTAAGGATTTTATTTCCATAAGGGATCCAAGATTTAAAGCATCATTGAAAGATAGTGTGTGTGTGTGTGTGTGTGTGCAAAATGAAAGTGGAGTGTATGCACCCATGTTAAAGCTATTGCAATTTCCTTAACAAGAGAAATGGCTTTAATGGAGTGTACATGCATCCACTAGAAATGCTTCAACTATGAAATGCCCCCAAGAAATGACAAATCAAGATAAATAAGAACATGAAAAAATAGAGCACAAAAGGGATCTACCAATTTAGGGGTTAGTATGATCATATGATAATATGTAAAATATTATGTCAAAATGAAATATCATCATTCCTGAAAGGAAGTAGAACTACAACACAATGAAAGAAAGGCACATAAGAGTTACAAAGAAGAGTCTTTTTGGGCCGACATCACAAAGACCAAAAAGAACAGGTGCTACCATTTGGCATCATCCCACAAAGACAACACAAAGGCACATTTATGAACAAAGGAACATTTACAAAATAACATGTAACAACATATAGAAGAAGTAAGGTACAAATAGAAGAATGATTATGATATTTTCAATTCCTTTATCACCTTGTGCCAATAGAACAACAAGGTTCATTTAAATAAATCTAAATAAAACATATAAAAAGCAGCACATCACGGGGGAAACACATTATGAGGCAAACACACAAAAATCCACCACATTAGAGGAGATAGTAAAGCATATTACCTGCCCCCTATCTCAATCCATAGTATTTAGGGAAGGTGGGAAACTTGCAATAGGAGAAACATCAAGAATGACAAAAGGAACAATAGAAAGTTCCAAACAAGGACCATGTTATGAAGACATGTCACTATGTTCGTTACTAGGAGTGATAGATAACTTTTGTGAAAGCATAGCTAGTAAATCATTATTAATATCAATAGGCTCATACACATCATCAAAATAACTAGCATGGTTATCATTGTTAGTATCATGCACATCATCATCAAGAGTATATTCTTCATCAAGATTAATTGTAATAGAATCTAAGATATGAATAGCATTGTCATGTTTATTCATTTTGACTTTGTTTAAATTCACTTCCTCCATAGGATCAAGCATGGGTTGGTCAAATGAAAGTGAAGTATGGGGAGGGGTATGAGTTGAAGAAATATTTTGAGAAGAACATTCATGAGATCTAGAACTATGCTTGTGACAATTATCATGAGCATGACGGTTATGTTTAGTATTGCTAGATATTTGGGCTGGGATAGGATCAATCAACATCAAGTCCTTTTATTCTTTATGAAGAAGAACTAAAGGAGCCAAACTAGGTTGAGAGATAGAAGGAAGAGGATGTGTATAATAAATAGGAGGTGAAATAGAAGCATATATTAAGGAGGAATAGGTGGTGTAGTAAAAATTCCATGATTATTATAATCCTTATGTTTGCTAATCTCACAAATATTTTGAATCTTGAAGGCTTGGTATGATCATCCTTAGGTTTTCTAAGCTCACAATATTTTGAAATTTAGTTGGTTGAGGCATGGAAGTCCATGACCAGGATCATCCTTAGGTTTTCTAGGCTCACAAATATTTTGAACTTTAGTTGGTTGAGGCATGGAAGGCCAAAATAAATCAAGGTCAATGGAGTCTCAAGGCACAAAAGGCTGGTAAAGACTAAGGTTAATAGTCACGATCTTTCCATTATGAGAAAATTTAACACATTTATGAATAGGAGAAGCCACAATATTTATGGAGGTAAGAAAAGGAAGACTAATTTTGATTTTAAATTGATTAGAAGTAGGAATAATAGTGAAATTAGTATCCAAAGTTTTACTACAATCAATATCCTTAGGAGAAGAAGGTTGCTCAATAGTATTGGTTGAATGAGATGGAAAATGATTAGTGTATATTTTTAAATTTAGGTTAGGAGGTGCAACTAATTTTCTTCCATGGTTAATATCAACATGTATAGATATAGAATTAGAATCAACAAGGTATTGAACCACATTTTTCAAGGAATAATATTTTTCAGTATCAGTACTGGGCTGATGATGGAGTTGATAGAAAGCTTTGGGATAAGATAATCTACATGGAGGTTTAGATGGATCAATTGGTTTTGTAGGAGGAAGTTTAATCATGTTTTCATTCTGTAACTTCAACATTACATTATTCAAAGATTTAGAAAGTGGAGTAAAACTACAAGAAGGTCTAAAAATAGAGGAAAAAGGAGCTAGACCTTTGGATGTTTCTACCACTTGTTCATCAATTGTGTTTGATGATTTTTTTCATTTTAATGTAGTTGTCAGGCTTATGAAATTTATTGAAATTGGATGTGACATCAATCTTATCAATGGAAATAGGTGTTAGTATAACTGAGAGGGGGGGGGGGGGGAGTGAATCAACTATCCATGGTCCCGATCACAAAATGTATATCCAAAAACAATTTGCTAAAACTTCTACAACTTGGTAACATAAAATGTAATAGCAGTTGATCTGATTACAACACAACTTCAATTGTAGATTATCAGATCTATGTTAAGCTCATTCAAATCCTCTGATCAATATATCAATTCTATTTTAATCAATATTTAGTAACTTACTGTCGCTCAGTAATAGCTTTCTGACACTCGGTAATCTTTGCAATTTAGTTCTCCTTAACTAGTCTGACCAGGCATGCATGAAGCTTGTTCATGTGATACCTTTGCAGTCTCCTTCTTTGGACATGATTTCATCATGAAATCCTAGTCTCTTAAAAAGACAAGTAAACCATTTTAATTCCATCCATCAAATTTTTCTGCTTAATCTCCTTTGTTGATTTTGTCTCTTTAAACCTTCCTTGGATGATGTGTTAGTAACACATTTTGTTTCACTACCTTAGATCTTCTTTGAATTATGTTAGCCGTCGATCTTTGTAACAAACATTATCTTCATCTCTGATTTTGAGGTGCTTTACAGCTCATCAACTTCCATCGGCTAAACTAGTCATTCAGTTCGTTTCTTCTACTCGGTTAACAAAGAAATGTGTTGGTGAACACAAGCTTAGTTTATATTGTGCTTGGTATACACTACACTGTGTTGGTGTATATTGAAATGGTTCTTTAACTGACAACACTGCTTTGTGCATTTTTCTCTTATCCTTCATCATAGTTGAACGCAACATAATCAAGTCAATAACATAAGGTCATAGACTCATCCATAAGTTATCCAATGTGTTCCTTATCCTTATCTATCATATCCATCTTCCTCATGTAGATATATATGTTCTTCATCTCTTTTCTTCTTCTTTCTACAAATGTATGGGTATAGTAACTTACAAGATAAGTACTATCAAAACTAGTTGACATCAATGAAAAAATATTAATGATTTAATCATCTTACATATCTAATCAGCAACTCAATGATCTTAAATCATAGATCTTCAAGTCATATAGTTTATTCAAATCAATTGTAGTTCATCAATCTCTCCCTTTGGCATTGATGGCAACACAAGCAATATGAAATATGCCATACACATACCAAATATGTATTCTACAACTCTATCAACAAATGTTGTAATGATACAAGCTCTCCCTAGCTTAATATGTTTAATCACTACGTTACATAAAAGCATTTGCAAGTGCAGACTAAGTTCTAAAAATATGATATTTTTAGCTTGCAGGTTTTCTTCTGTTCTTAGTAACTGATCTTCAATACTCTCCCTTTTCTGTATCTCTCTCTCTTTGTCTTTGGCTTCATATTCTTCATATTGATCTCTCTCCCTTTGATGACAATGCCAAAGAGAAATACAAACATATAGCTCTGTAGTATCCATGTAACTCTCTGTTGTCCGGTGCATTCTCCATATCTCGGTATACTGTTATGAAAATATGTTCCAGTACTCCAACCTTTCACAACCTTAGACATAAATCCAAAGTGTGAACTCTGCTGCATCAACATGTATGATCTTCTGATAAGATTAGGTTGATGCAACCTCCAGATCACCTTAGTGACCGGTAGACAGGGGACGGACCCTAAGTCTAGTCCTCAAGTATTCATATGTATCCTTCGATAGAGGCTTTGTAAATATGTCAGCAATTTGTTCTTTTGATGTAACAAGTTCTAGGTTTACTTGCTTCTCCTGTACTTGTTCCCTTAAGTAGTGATACTTAGTTGATATATGCTTTGTTTTAGAGTGCGTCACTAGATTCTTTGAAATATTAATAGCACTAGTGTTATCACAATATATAATCACCGGCTCAGTGATTACCTCATTCATTCCTTCTAACACTTGCTTCATATATGCAATATTTGAACAGTTAGTAGCAGCAGCAACATACTCTACTTCAGCTATAGACTGGGAAATGCAAGCCTATTTCTTACTTGTCCATGTAACAAGTCTTTCACCAAAGAAGAATGCTCCTCCGGTGGTACTCTTTCTATCATCCACATTTCTAGCCCAATCAACATCGGTGTATACCTTCAGTTCAAAATTTCCTTTCTTAGGATACCATAGTCCATAATCTTCAATTTTCTTTAGGTATCTTAAGATTATCTTTGTAGCAACCATGTGTGGCTCTCTAGGGTTTGTAGAAAATATAAAAACTATTCCAATAGCATGTGCTATATCAGGTCAACTATGAACTACATACATTAACTTACCAATCATGGATTGGTACTATGTCTGATTTACCTTAGTAGTTCCATCTTCTTTAGTTAGTTTACATCTAGTAGCCATTGGTGTTCCCATAGGTTTAGCATCTTCCATGCCAAATGTCTTCAATACTTCCTTTATATATTTAGATTGTGTGATGAATATACCATTGTTCCTGCTGAATCAATTTTAAGCCTAGAAATAAATTAATCTCGCCAAACATAGACATTTCAAATTTACTTTTCATTTCATTAGAAAATGAATTACAAATTTGATCTTGTCCTCCAAATATTATGTCATCCACAAATATCTCAGCAATCAAGATAGTGTCATCAGAATTTCCTTTCATGCATAGATTACTGTGCTCACTTGTTCTAACAAATCCAATACTCAGCAAATAGTTATGCAACATTTCATACTAGGCTCTCGATGCTTGCTTCAAACCATGTAAAGCTTTATGTAATCTACATACCATATATTTATTTTCTCGATCAATGAACCCTTTAGGTTATTCTATGTAGACTTCTTATTCAAGTATCCCATTCAGAAAAGTAGATTTAACATCCATTTGGTAAACTTTGAACTTTTTGTGTGCAACATATGCAAGTAACATTCTGACTCCTTCTAATCTAGCAACAGGTGCAAAAGTCTCACCATAATCTATTCCTTCCTCCCGTGCATATCCCTTGCATACTAACCTAGCTTTGTTCCTTGTTACCTCTCCATTCTCATTAAGCTTGTTTATGAATATCCACTTAGTATCAATAACAGTCTTGTCCTTAGGTCTGGGTACTAAACTCCAAGCTTTTTTCTTCTCTATCTATTCTATTTCCCCTTTCATTGCATTAACCCATTAATCATTTTCTAATGCAACTTTTACATTCTTTGGTTCATATTCACATACTAGACATGTACCTTGTCTTTCTTTACTTCTTGTTTGCATGCCAACTTGTTTGTCTCCAATGATTTGTGTCTTAGGATGATATCTTCTAACAAATCTTGCCAGTATCCAATCTCTTCTTTCTTGTTCATCCTATGCAGGTTCATTTGCTTGCTTGGTAGGTGCTTCCTACTCGTTGGTTTCTTTTTCATGTTCCTCAGTATTGTTTTCCTATGGATTAGTTGTCATTGTCTATGATGTTGGTAGGTACTTTGGTTGTTCAATGTAACTGAATCTATTGTAGTCTTCTGGTTCCTTTGTGCTTTCCTTTGCATTCTTATCATCAAACTCATCAACCTGAACATTAGTACTTTCAATCATTTTATTGGTTACTTTGTTAAGACACTTGTATGCTTTACTTTTAGTGGAATATCCCAGAAATATCTCTTCATCACCTTTTGAGTCAAACTTCCCATTTCTTTCATCTTTTAGAATAAAGAATTTACTTCCAAAAATCATAAAATAAATTACAGTGGGTTTGTGACCAAACCATAACTCATAGGGTGTCTTATTAGTTTCCTTCTTTAGTTGTACTTGGTTCAGAACATAAACAACTGTGCTGACAGCTTCCCTCCAGTATGTCTGAGCAACATTTTTTTGTAACATCAGTGTCCTTGCATAGTCAATGATTGACCTATTCCTTCTTTCAGCTATTCCATTGTGTTGTGGTGTCCTCGGTGCAGAGACCTATCTTTTAATACCATGCTCATTACAAAATTTATTAAATTCATCATAAATAAATTCACCACCTCGGTCAGATCTTAAGCATTTCAATTCTTTACCAGTCTCTTTCTCAACTTTTACTTTATACTACTTAAACATCTTAAATGCCTCTGATTTTTCCTTCAATAAAATGACTGTCATTAATCTAGTATAATCATCAACAAAAAGAATAAAATATCTATCTCCATAGTAACTTTGAGTTCTCATAGGACCACATAGGTCAGTATGCACTAACTCAAGTAATTTCTTTGTTGAATAATCTTTTCTTTTGAAACTAGATTTTGTCATTTTACCTTTCTGACATTCATGACACATAACATGATCAGGCTTAGATAAGTTAGGTAGACCTCTAACCTTTTTATTTTTACTGATATGAATCATGTTATCAAAATTGACATGACATAACCTCTTATTCCACAACCATGCATCTTCATCTTTCATCATTAAACAAGAAGACTGATCATTATCAAGATAAAACAAATTACCTCTTGATTGTGTTCCAGTTCCAATAAGTCTTCCTCCATCATCAAATATCTTCACTTTCTTGTTCTCAAAAGCCACTTGGTGGCGTGAATTGTTCAACTATGCCACACTTAGCAAATTATAGTTTAGACCTTTTACCCAATAAGCATTGTCACATCTAATTTTATCATTTATCATTAGGGATCCTTTTCCTCTAACCATACAAGGTGCATCATTACCCATTCTAACAGATCCTCCATTGTGTTCTTCAAGATGATTAAATTTTTCTTCATCACCAGTCATCTGATGTGTACAACCACTATCTATGATCCATGTATCATTTTTATTAACCTTAGAGATAAGTGTTGTCTCTACATACCTTTCATCTTCCTCTGAGTCATCCTTCATTGCAACAAATACTACCTCCACATCTTCATCAGTGTTAGTATCGGTGACATCTTCTTCTGCAATGTAGCACACCTTCTTGCCTTTATCATTATTGTCGTGGTTGTCTCTGTTGTAGTGTCGGTAACTTCTGTTGCCTCTTCTCCCATAGCTGCCTTCACCAGATCAGTCTTTGTTTCTGTCATCATCTTTCCTATGTGGACATCTAGCAGCAATATGACCAACCTATTTATAGTTAAAGCATGCTAAAGGTAATTTACCTCTATATCTACCTTTACTTTTAGGTAACCTTTTGGCCGTAAGAGCTTCAAGTTCATCAAGCTCATCATCAGTATTGCTATCACTATCATCATTTTTATTTCTACTACTAGACTTACCAATCTTCAGAGAAGACATAAAAGAAGATTCAACATATGGTACAACACTATTATCAAAGTTATTCAGTTCAAAGGTTGTAAGCTTACTTATCAGATTATCAAGAGTAAGGTTGTTACCAGATGCAGACCTAGTTTCATGAATTGCATATACACTGATTCCATAAACTGGCAATAAGGTTATGAGAACTTTTGTTACCACTCTCTCTTCATCAATAACACCATCAGATGCTCTAATAGCATGCACTACCTCTTTTAGTCTATTTGTGTACTGCACAATATTTTCTCCTTCCTTCATCTTCATATCATCAAATCTTCCCCTTAAGCTTTCATCTCTAGCTCTTTTGACATTCACATCACCACTATAAACTTGAGCAAGTTTATCCCACATATCTTTAGCAGTACTGGAATTTTTAATATCTTCAAATTTGGCATTGGTATAGGCAGCAACAATCTCCATCATAGTAACATTATGTTCATGCTTGTCTCTTAGTTGATCAAGGGTCAAGGGACTAGTGGGTGGTGCAATGTAGCCATTCTCCATTAGTGTAAGTGCAGAATTCCCAATTCTAGATACATGCAGCTTCATTAGGCTTTTCCATACTGTGAAGTTATCCTTGTTTAGCTTTGGCACTTCCCTCTTATACATTTTGAGATCTTTGTGATAAAGTCCTTAAAAATCTATTCCAAGCAACCAATGCTCTGATACCAATTGTTAGAATAATTGAGAGGGGGGGTGAATCAGTTTTCCACAGTCCCAATCACAAAACATTTATCCAAAAACAATTTACTAAAACTTTTGTAGCTCAGTAACATAAAATACTATTCTGTCTGTGCAATTACCGATTACCAGTTAATAACATATAGTGATTACCGATCAAATCCAATATGCAACATGTAAAGTATGACAACAAACAATCATCACAATCAACACATAACATAAGAGATTTAACGTGGAAATCCTGTGAAGGGAAAAACCACTTGGGACCAGCAACCCAAAAATTGTTCACTCTTTTGAAGTGAGGTCGATGAAGACCCAACTCTATTAAAGGTTAAAAACACACTATGAGGTGTGACCTTGTTAGAGGATTTTAGACCAACTGTTATCGTCCAACCAGCATTCACTATGGGGTTGACAGGATAACAAATGTACACTCTATGAATGACATTACAAGACTTTCTAGTCCACTCTGTTAAGAGATTTATCTGTTTACAATGGTTAAAATGTAACAACAAATGATCTGATTATAACACAAATTCAATTTCAGATTATCAGATCTATGTTAAGCTCATTCAAATCCTTTGATCAATATATCAATTCTATTTCAATCAATATTTAGTAACTTACTGTCACTTGGTAATAGCTTTCTGACACTCAGTAATCTCTACAGTTTGGTTCTCCTTAGCCAGATTGATCAGGCATGCATGAAGCTTGTTCACGCAATATCTCTGCAGTCTCCTTCTTTCGGCATGATTTCACCATGAAATCCTAGTCTCTTAAATAGATGAGTAAACCATTTTAATTCCATCCATTAGATTTTGCTGCTTAATCTCCTTTGTTGATTTTTCCACTTTAAACCTTCCTTGGCTAATGTGTCAGTAACACATTTTGTTTCAATCCATTAGATCTTCTTTGAATTATGTTGGCCATTGATTTCGAGGTACTTTACAAATCATCAACTTCCATCGGCTAAACTAGTCATTTAGTTCTTTTCTTCTGCTCGGTTAACAAAGAAATGTGTCAGTGAACACAAGCTCAGTTTATACTGTGCTCGGTATACACTACACTGCATCGGTGTATACTAAAATGGTTCTTTAATCGACAACACTGCTTTGTGCATTTTTCTCTTAGCCTTCATCATAGATGAATGCAACATTATCGAGTCAATAACATAAGGTCATAGACTCGTCCATAAGTTATCCAATGTGTTCCTTATCCTTATCTATCATATCCATCTTCTGCATGTAGATATATCTGTTCTTCATCTCTTTTCTTCTTCTTTCTATAGATGTATGGGTATAGTAACTTACAAGATAAGTACTGTCAAAACTAGTTGACATCAATGACATAACATTATTGATTTAATCATCTTACATATCTAATCAACAACTCAGTAATCTTAAATCACAAATCTTCAAGTCATACAGTTTATTCAAATGAGTTGCAGTTCATCAATAGGATCCATTGAATTCTTTCTTTCAAATTGACTCACTTGAAGTTGATAATAATGAAGAACTGCACGCAATTTTGAAAATGAAGAAAATTAAAAGAGGAGAATCTTATCCCTAATGTCTTTTTGTAAATTAGTAATAAAATACATTATATATCAACATTAGGCATAGGATAATAAATATGAGCATGCAAATGCTTAAATCTACCAATAAATTCACTAACGTTTTCTTTAACACCTTGTTTACAATGCATCAAATCAGATAAAGAAATTTGAGGACCAATGTTATTTTGAAATTTTTGAATAAAATAATTAGCAATCTTGTGAAAGAAATCAATGGACTAGGGAGGCAAATAACAATACCATTGCAAATATTTCTCTCGAAAGGTTCTAGTAAACAACTTTGTCATGAACTTATAGTCATGAGGGAAATCACTACACAAGGTTTGAAATTTTTTAATGTGAGTCACATGATCACCCTTACCATTATAAGTCTCAATATGAGGAATCTCAATACTTTTTTGGATAACAGATCAAATAATATCCACGGACAAAGAACTAGAAATATCACATGTAGGAATATTGAATTTGGATTGAGTCAAGGAAACAAGTTGATGTTGCAAAGAAGATAGGGTTTGAGATAAGCTATTAATGGTAGGATCAGTGGAAGAAATTATAGGAGGATAGATATTGAGAATATTAGGAACATTTTTTGAAATAGAGGGAATGTTTGAAGAAGAATGAAGCATGTTAGGAGCATTGTTTAAAATAGGATTTAAATATGAAGAAGGAACACTATGATAAGAAGGCATAGATGAAGGAAATGAAACACATGGAACACTTGTAGGAAGAGAAGGAAGGATAGGATTAGGGAGACTCACATGTGTGTGATTGAAAGTTTGAATTGAAGTTGTGATGAGAGGTGGATCATAAGTATAAATACTAGGGATGAAAGTAGAGATAGGAAAATAAGTTTCAACACTTGTAGTACATGGAACATGACCTAATTATTGAGAACATTTTGTCATAGATTTAATAGTAATATCAAAAAGATGAGAAATTCTTTGCAAGAGGTGAAGACCATGTTCATAATTAAAAATGAGTTTCTTTAAACCTTTTACAGTGGAGAGAGCTTCACGTTTATGATTCTCTTGAGCTAACCGATGATCAAAATTTTTAAATTCATTTGTAAGCTTTTGGACTTGGGTGGGAGGAACTCTTAAGGATTCATATTCATCATTAGAAGAATGAGAAGACTTATTATCAATGATAAAATTGGTATCATTAGGATGTATATTGTTGGTTTCATCAAGATTCCTAGGAAATAAGGGAGGCTCAGGATCAAAAGAACCCATGAGTCTATGACTTATTCTAATTGAAATACTATAGGTTGGACTCAAAGTGATAAAGATAATACACAAAGTAATGAAAGGAAAAAAATATGACATGCAATTTGAAGAAAAGTAGAAAATATTTAAAGTAAATAGAAATTATCACAATGCATACAAGCTAGATATGAAATAAAATCTAACACCTAATGAGCCTATATCTAAATGCATACAATGAAACCAAAAAAAAGTGGATACAAAGTAGATATAAATATATGTAAGTGTAAATATCAATGCAGAAAGAAGATATAACTAACCAATAAAAAAGCACACTATGTAAGGAAATCACACAAAAAAGAGCTAACTACCCAATCAAAATGTAGAAAGAATGAAAGCGACAGGTTCACACAAATGTAATATGAAAAATGGTGGTCAGTAGTAGACTCCCACTTTCACACATTACATTGGAAGGGGCCCTAAAATGTGACCCCTTTGGACTAAAGATGACTAGCACAACCCAAGTAGATGAAGGGATGATAATGCATGATCTAGTTTAAAAGGATGTGTGATTCTAGGGCTCCTTTCCGTCTATGTAAGAATGTAGGGATAGAAAGTGTAGTGTAAACGTATGTAAAGTAAACACTCATGAAATGATAAACAAAAAGATATTAGATCTAGTGTATCAAAGTAAGTTCTACGAAGAAAGAAAGATGAAGAAGTACTCACCTAGAGGGATAGAAGGGGAAAAAAATTAAGATTTGGAAAAATTTGTTAGAATGTACCAAACCCAGAAATTGTCTTAGAGCTGGAGCTCAAATGAATAAATCTTCCAAAATATGAAAATATCAAAAATCAAGAACATGTTGACTTTTTGAGTATAGGTCGACCTTCCAGGTATAGGTCAAACTAGGTTAAACCTATACCTAAGAGGGATAGAACTGAAGGTCTCAAAATAGAAGCCAATACTATATCTTCAGATCTACAATTTTGAATGCAAAACTCTGTGAATCTAAACTTGCACACAAGAAATGGGAAATTATTGGGGGAAAGGGGGTTGCCTTGGTCAAGACCTTATAAAGGAATTAACCTCAAAATTAAATAAGTAAAGCATGTAAAATAAGATAAATGTAAATGTTCACCTTTCTTTTAAAACCCTCGTGGATGGATACATATCTTCTATATCCACAAAGATGTATATTTTCTTGAATGAATGTTGATATAATATAGGATATCTTCCCCAATGCAATATATCTACACTTTCCAAATCATAGATGATGTATGTATGTACGCTTGATATGCTTGAATGGAGAAGGAGATGAATGAACAATAGATATACATCATCTTGTTTAATTGGGAATTCCTCCACTAATCAATCATGGGAGAGAAACTCACACAATCAATAGAATATTTTCCTTGTAATGGATGGATGAATGGTATCCTTCAAATCTTGGAGTCCAATCCTTTCTTTCTTGCTAGAAATCACCAAAAATCTCTTAAATGCACCTTGGACTTGAATGATTGAGAGTAGATGATTTCTTTAACATGAGATAGCTGGAGCATAATTGAGATCGATATTTCATAGATGAAAAAATAAGAGGAAGAGGCATCTTTTTATAGTGACTTTAGAGTCCAAATTCCTGAAGGCCGACCTCACTAGGCAGGAAAATGGAAATAATTTTCATCAAAGCCAAAATTCACCAAAATTCAACCCTCAAAGTATAGGTCAAACAATATTTGACCTATACTTGGTATAAGTTGAACTAGGTTCGACCTATACCAAGAAGGGTAAATTTTGAGGAAGACTTTGCGGGGTTCGAGAAGGATTCAATGATTTTGGTGAAAAATGGAAAGATAAGAGGGAAAATTAAGTATAAATGCATGCAAAATCAAGGATATCATTAAAATGAGGTCCAATAGGTTTTAAATCTTCTAACTTAATGGGTGATAAATTTTTAGGACTATACATCATTTAACCTTTGTCATTTGTTCTAAACCAAAATTATGTCATCATATGATTCTTTGGACTATCTTATTTGTCTCTGGTCAGTTGCATGACTATACTCAACTATCTTCAACATTAGTGTATTCCATAAAACACATTAGAGGCCTCTACAAATACTTAGACATGTCAATGATATCCACATGTATATAAGTTATCTCCTTATGATTTTACATACTTTCAGATATCAAGTTGACATCAATGACAACACATATCAATGACAACATACTTAAGGGAGTTGGACCAAATGTTAAATAAAAAAGGAAGGAGCTATTAGGAAACATATCAAGTTAAATTAAGGCTAATGCAAGATGCAAAATTCCCCATCCCAATATTGTAGTCTCTGGATCTAGTGATAGTCTGTGACAAGAATTTTAACAAAGATGAAAGAAGGATATAGGTTAATCTCGGTGAGGAAATCCTTTGCATATCCTTGGATAACATCAAAAATATCTTTGAAATCCTCATGCCTGATCAATATGAAAAATTAAAAACTTAACATATGGATAAAGGTACTATGAAAATAATTAAGCTTCAATGTGCTATATATCAATGAGGAGTTGCAAGAAAAGAAAAGGGGAAACAACTAGAAAGGTTGAAAGTAGTGCACATGGATTTTCTATATATAGATGAACCATGGATTATGTAACTTTGTTGATTAGGGTGGTAGGCCTCCCACAAGCCAAAAAATTAGAGCCATGTATTTTCCTTTTCATCAAGGAAATATTCAATCAAAAAGAATACATTTATTAGAGCATGTTAATATGGAAAACTTCCACAAACATTTGATATGATTGAAATATGACTTTTAATTATACATGACCTCATACTTGTTCTATCTCTTATAATCTACCCAAGCCACATAAATAGGCTTGAAGACAAAGGAGTTTCTCATTGACCCCACTATTATAGTATATAATCATTTCCCATAGTTGGCACTAAAGAGGAGTAGGAAAAACCATACCATGTTGTCAATGGTGAATTTTTCTTTGGAGTCATCTTGAACATTGAAGGAGAGTTTTGTAAGAGGATATCTCTAGGAGATACATCAAACTTCAAAAGATTCAACAACTAATTCATAAAATTATAAATATTCTCATACATAAGGTTCGTTAGGTGCACATTAGCCCCAAACAATTTTTTGAGATATCAACGAGATTATCTTTTTGTGCTAGAGTTATCTAGGAAAGTGGGTGATGCCCACAAACTAATATTCAATAAGAAAAAATCTCCCTTTCAATTCCCTATCAATATGGGAGCTCCCAATTGTTTAGACATAAAAGAAGCCAAGAATGTGGACCCTGAATTGTTGGAGTTCTTTCTAAAGCCCTTAAAATTGAAAAGGGATAAATTTGACCCAATTGGGACTTTCAAACATGTTATTGGCTCCCACTTCAAGAATTTAACCAATGTGGAATATCACTAGATTAATTATGTAGACAAATATGATGTCTAGGTAAGGAATTTTTGTAAGATAAACCTAGATCTATCTATTGAGGCTTCTGGGATGTGGGTATCTAACAAAACTAGCTCATAAGACAATGACAAAAAACTACACCCATCCTACAATGAGAAGAGATTTTTGGCTAGAGTCATCCATAATGTAGATGAAAACATTTAGGAATAAGATGACATGTTCTATATAGGTCTAGGTATATAAGAAAATAGATGGAATAATGGGGTTAGTAGGCCTTATAAAATGGACCAAGTCCCAAGAGTGGAAGGAGTTTATAAAATAAGACAAACAGAGAAGACCAATACCATAAAGGGTAAGAAGAAGATAGGTGCAAGACCTCCTCTTCCCACTCACCCAACATAATATGTACAAGTTGTAATAGAGAAAGTTCCTAGTAGGATTAGAAAGAAGAATACAAAAAAATGAGGTGCCATTGTCCCTCCTAAAGGGAAAGACAATCCAACCATTCTTGTTACACCTATTTTCCCAACATCTTACTCTATGCACCAAATGAACGTGCTAGATAAGGCTAAGGATCTGAGGAGGGTGAGGATATGATAATTCAAAGAGGAATAATAGGAGGAAAAAGCTATCCTTATATAGAAAATGATAAGGGTGATTGGATCCTCCACACAACACCAATATAATTCCACTCCTATTTCCCCTTCAACTTAAATAGAATTAATAAAATATCCATCAATGTCATCAACCCAAGAAAGAATGGAATAATGACCACTTCATGACATAGCCAATATTGAAGATGATACCAAGGGAGAAGCTAGGGGAGATGAAGTACAAAGATTTTATATTGAAAGAGAAAATAAACAAGAAAAAGATCACCCCAAAGAAGAAGACCTCCCATAGGTTAATGTACAAGAGAAAGAAGTAGCAAGTGGGGGTGATGTAGAAAATAATGAGGATTATAATGCATCAATTTATATGGATACACTAAATTATGAGAGTGAATAATCATTGTATTCCATGCTTGGTGAAATGAGCCTAGACAAAGATGATGACATAGAGGCTCCCAAATAACAATCTCCTGAATACCGTTCGATGAAGAACAACTTCTTGGAGGAACCTCAAGAAGAAGAAGGGGGAGGAGGAGGAGGATAATCTTCTAAATCAAAAAATAGGGTGAAGATGAGGAGGGGTAGAATAAATAGGAGGATGAACAAGAGTAATGTTTTGAAGATGTCAAGCATAAACAAGCACCAATCTCCTTATCCAAGAAGAGGAAGAAAGTATGATAGATGTGGGAAAATGTGTATAAATAAATTATAGCATAACACCAAGGTTATCACAATTGATGCATAAGAGAAAAAGGATTTAGAAGGAGGTTAACTCTTTTTTTTAAAGATGTTGGGCAAAGACAAGCACCAATTCAATTCTCCAAGAAGATGAAGAAAGTATGATATATATGGGCTAATATATAGAAATAACTTATAGCACCATGACAAGGTTATCACAAGTTACGTATAAGAGAAAATGGATTTAGAAGGAGGTTAATGTCAAAAACCTCACAATTATGGAGGAGGCATTTAGAGCTCCCGAATCTAGAATGGAAGTGTGAACAATATCTTAGGTTAAAAAATATACATGGGGGCATTGGAATGCCCAAATTTATATTTCTAAAATTAATAAATATGAAGAATATATGCAAGAGGGAGATTAATAGATGCAAAAAATACACTTGGGGGTCCCAAGAAGGATGGGTGAAAATAATCTTTTGTTGGAGGTTGTAACAAATTTTTTTAAATGAATGTAGAAATATGGAAACATGAAAGAAGATCCACAAGAAACCATTGGAATCCTCAACCCCTTCCTCAAATCTTCAAGTTGCACTCAAGTTAGGAGCAAAATTTTCAAGTACTGATACATTTATCCTAGCACCACTAGAATGGAAGGAATAAATAGAAACATTAGGTGAAGAGGTAATAAGAAATACACTATCTTTGGCAATCCATTACCGAGAAGCTCAAAATGTTAAATAATATGGTGGCAGGAGAATAAGGTGGTACATGTATTCATGAGAATATTTTGATGTCATATGACTACCAATTTTATGGATTATCAAGACTATCAACCAAAATAAGCTTCTCAAAGTAGCAATTTTAGAAGAAGAAGATTTGAGAATTTCCCATGGAATGGATAGGGGAAATTAAATTAGTCATTCAAATACATAAGAAAATGATGAGAAGATCATTGAACAAGAAGCTACAAATACATTTTTATAATGAGCAGAAGATTGTGTGATTTCTTGCATATTTTGGGAGGTGGAAGAATAGATAAAAAGCACTAACAATATCATTAAAAAATTAAATGATTCTTTTAGGTACTTGAGGAAGAAAGAGACAAGTCCCTGGAGGACATGAGGCCTTTTCCAAAAGTGGAAAAACTAATTATGTAAAGGTAGGTGGAGGAAGATTTAACTCCACCTAATCATTAATATGTGTGTGTACATTTGCAATGGATAATTAGATGAAGATTTTATAGGTAATAAGAAAAGATATAGGATGTAACACATGAGATAAAAATTAAATAAATAAAAATTATATATTTAATTTTAGAAGGAGATAGATGATCAAGATTGATTAATCACCTTAGGTTAGGACATAGGAGTAATCAAAGAAAATTTATCTCTAAGACAAATATTGAGATAGTGAATATTAATTAAATAATAAAAATATTTAATTAATATATAGATTAGGAATAGGATGAATTAGGAATCAAGATGATCAAATGCAATAATCAATTTTAGATACTTGTACAAGTGATAACATGGTAGGATTCCACCTAATATTCATTGGGAGAGGAATACTCCTTTTTAAACCTAAAGTATTGGTGCTTTTTGACACAATGAGACTTGAATTTATTAAGGTGCATGACATAAAGCATACACTTTTCTAAGTTGTTTAAAGTTTTAATTTCAAAGGAAGCCATCAAAAGGAAGAATGTTTACTTCCCAAAGTTCCAATGTTCCTACGACCCTCTATTGTCATCACATATAATACTAAAGCAATAATCAAAACATAGATCATTAACTCTTTTATTGGCCATGATATATACATGAAAATGTCTAACTATTATCCTCAAAATAATGGTTTAGTGAAGTCAACCAGAAGGAAAACTTCAAACCTACTCATTAGAATGACTTTCTTTAATAACCAAAGGATTTAATATAATCAATTAAAGAAAGCCTCACATATGATAATCAAGCTGGACCAAAACAAACACTAAACACTTCTTTTATAGACTGGTGTAGAGGCAATGAGCTATACATTATCACATGTTAGGGTTTCAAACCTAAAATTTGCACACGAAATACACATACAATATAGCGACACCTTAATTGTGAGAATTTGACAAAATTACTAAAAATAAAACATAATCAAGATAGAGCTTATAAAAAGATAAAATATATCTATAAATTGTCAAGATAGTTTGATAAGAAGAAAATGTCCCAATATACCAAAAGTGACATAATTTTAAAATTAAATAAGAACAAAGGTAAAGTAAAACAAGAAGTCAAAATTTGATGTATTATACCTCAAAGCTCTTTAAAGAGATATGAATTAAATTTGGCCCAATATTTATATACAATAATAATAATAAATACCAATAATATATTTATGAGTATTCTCATATGTTAAAAATCCCACCATTAGCTCTTTCAAAATTTTAATATAAACATAGCAATAACTCATTATTAATTAATTGTTTGGCTATTAAACCAAAGAATATTTAACCGAATTACAAGTCTATCGACATTATGTCAGCAATCACACCATTGATCCAATATGATGAGAGGTTTGTTGATACTTAAAATTCCTTGTGTCACAGATCGTATTCAAATCCTATTGTGATACTGAAAGAGATCGTATTCAAATCCTATTGTGATACTGAAAGAGATCGAGTTTGTCACCTTCCAAAAAAATATGCATATCATCAATCTTATAAGAAAACATGGAAATGATAGAAAGATTAAATGGGCCCAAGCTTACGTAATATGTATTCAGGAAAGAAAAAAACTCTTTGATATTAATTGCTGTCAACTTACACTAGAGAGGAAGTTAAACTACTTCTGACTAAGACGAGATAATGTGAGAAACATAAATTGCTTTAAGAACTATGCGTACATTTTCAGTATTCTGACTGGTTTATTAGGGTAATAACAGAAAGAATATCATACAAGGTTTCATTGAGAAATTTGATCAAATACAATGAATTGTAATCTAAAAATGGATAAATCTGCCAAATTAAATCCTTATATTTCAGGCCAAGCAACTCAAATGCAGACCATTACCAAATAGTTTCCTCATTGGGAAATTTTGATCTAATTTGAGCTATAAATTTGCAAGGTGAGTGAGACTATAAATTTGACTGGTTTTGTTAATTACCCATCTTGCAAATCGGCATCGAGAGCTTAGAGTATTCTAGAATTTCCAAAGTGGAGGAGGAAAAAAAGAAGTGTGAACAATGGCACCCAGAAAAAAACTGTTCAACAATTATATGAAGTATAAGTGATCTCCTTTCTTTCTGTTGGGAATGTGATGTCCATTTTTTGGGGTCTTTCATTTAGTTTAATATCTTTGTTTCAGATGATTTTAAAGGATTCATGTAAATTGGACAATTATGTTTTTAGTGTACTTATTAATATCTAAGTGTGCCTAAGAGTTTAGTAAGTTTTATTATTGTATGGTTAATGATTGAGTTTTAGTGTAGTTGTGGAAAAAATATTATGCTGGATTTTCTTATCAAAATAGTGTTTTCAAATAATATATTGTGTATTGTGTATATGTTTTATCTTTTATTTTTATTTTTCTGAATATTTTGTATATATTGTTTAAATTTTACAAGTTTATTAGACTTTCTTTCTTTCTTTCATGTAGGCCATTATCAATTACAAAATGTAAGAGATATGATTCACAACATTATATTTCCACAATCCGGCATTTCTTCAACCAATTCTTTAGTAAGTTCATACATCCCTTTTACAAAAATTCTTCTCCAAATTCATTTCTACTGTCTTATCTTCCTCTATTATGACTATAATTTCTTATTCCTCATCCCTTGTATTCAATATAGCTAATTTTTAAAAATTATACCCCCTTAACTGTTATTATTATAGTGCAAGGTTCTACCTTATAATTATTACTACCTCTATTTTCATCATCTTTCTCTCATCTTCGACAATGCTAATAAAAAAGTGCTTTTATATGTACCTCTAATTCCTATTCTAATCTACTATAGTTTCAACACATGGAAGCATTCACTCTTCTCACCAACCTTCTCTACATTTTCCATCTTGAACACTAACACATTTGATGCATATTTCTTTCTTATGCTTACCTCATCCATTCAATATGAGCGCATTCTTTTATGTCCTCTTGTATTGCTTTACTTGTACACTCAACTTCACTTAAAATACACGATGCTCTCATGTGAAAACATACAACACTAATCATGCATACCTTATGATCCTACACATTCTTATAGTTGTAGGTTTCTGATCAAACCATATTTGTACATCATATGAGACATAAACAAACTCATTTTATGTGTACACACCATACATGCATGTGTTAATATGATTTAGAACAATAGAGAGGGGGGGGGGGGGGGGGGGTGAATCAATTGTTCTTAGGTCTAGATGTATAAAAACAATCTTTAAACTCTTCAACAAATCAGATCTAATAACCAACACCTACTCGGTCATTACTGATTGCATAACAAAAACATATAACAGTGCAATCCACTTATCCAATAGCATCTAACTTGTAAACCACAGAAATGTTCAAACTAAAACATTCACACGAGTATCAATACCAGGATTTATAGTGGAAACCCAATTTGGGAAAAACCACTTTGTAACATATTACTATTATGTTCACTCTTTTGAAGTGAGCTTGGTGAAAAGCCAACCTTGTCAAAGGTTACAACACACTGTCAGGTGTGACCCAGTTAAAAGATTTAAACCACTCTGTTAAAAGTGCGCCTTGTTATAAGACTTACATACACTCCATTAGAATGCAACCTTGTTCAAAGGATTTATACCTATGACTGTTAGGACAACCTCTGTTAAAAGGATTTTGACTGTTACAATGGTTAGAAAGTAGCAGTAATATTGATCTAAGAAACATACAACTCACTTTGCAAATATTAGATCCAATTCCGTACACATATACTGGCTTATTGACTGTGAATCTTTTCCATCGATCCTCCATCACTAATATGCTCGGAACCCTTCAAGCGATCACAACACTTCTCCTTCAGCCTTTTTTGCTTAGATAGTCAATGACATCAACAACACTTTCAGCATCCACTTCTCTCTCTTTTCAACATCTCACTTAGGTTTCCTTAATACTATAGGTTTATTAGGTCAATACATCTTTTACTAGTTAATCTCCTTCGTAGATCTTAGGGTTAGGTCAGATTCATTGAATCCATCCTACATTATGCTCTTCGGCTATCCTTTTGAAATATCTTGAATCTCTTAAAGATTTACAATAAAATATTTTACAGTGCATTAAATACTTTCATACAATCAATAAATAAAGTCACGTTTTACATAATCCAAGAATTCAACGATGTCGGCTCAAAATCTGAATTCTTCATCAAATGCAAAATACTGACACTCGGTCAATACTGTGTCCAACTTCTCAGTCTTCTCTGGAAAGCTCGGTCACCACATAAACTATTTCCTCGACGAACACTGTCTTCCTCGATAATTAACTGGTGTTCGGTCAACACTAATTTTACTCGACACATACTAGCTCAGTCGACACAAATAACACTCAGCTTAAATTAGATTTCTTCACTTTTTCTCAGTTAAGCCTACCAGTTTAGTCTTCATTCTTACTTAGATAAATAATACATTGTCTTATCATTGTGCCACATAATCAAGTACTCATTGAAGTATCAAGATAACTCAACTTTTCCTTAGGTGTTGTTGTTACCAACCTTACCTATCCCCTTAGCAACACTCAAATAGATAGAGTACTTTCTTAAATAGTAATAGTCTTACCAGTTAAGGTTTGACATCAATGACAATACAACAATTGCTTCAATTACAATTTCCAACAATCTCCCTCTTTGGCATTGATGACAACACCATATGAATATCACATGAATTACCAACCAATCCAAAAACTTATATGTCCATCAAAGAAATTTATAATATCCTTAGCTTCATTCTGATACAAAATCAATTAGCTATGCTTGACCGTCCACTGAATTTCTCCCACTGTCTTGATCTTCTCATTCTATGTATTCATCTGTCATCATCTCCCTCTTTGACAAAAATACCAAAGTAGCAACAAAAACTTACATCCTGTAGATGTAGATATCATCCATTCAGTTCAGTAGAATATTTCTCCCTCTGTCATCTTGCTTATGACTGATTCTGACTTTGTTGTGCTCTTCACAACTCTAGGATGCTCCTAAAGTGTGACCTTTCTCTGCATCAATTTGTTATTTGTTCTTTGCAGCACACTTGATGCAGCGCTCCTAGCTTGACTAGGCAGCCTTGGTTAGGGGAAGGACCCCTAATTGACTTCTCAGGTATTCATGAGCTTCTTTAGGTAAAGCTTTAGTGAATATATCTACTAATTGGTCCTTGGTATTCACATGTTCCATGCGGACCTCTTTATCTTGTACCAATTCTCTCAAGTAATGATACTTGATGGCAATGTGTTTGGTCTTTGTGTGCATCACTAGGTTTTTAGAGATGTTGATAGCACTTGTGTTATCACAGAAGATGACAACTGGTTCAGTGATTTCTTCTTTCATGCCTACCAACAATTGCTAAATATCTATATCAAATTTGAACAATTCACAGCTGCAGCCACATACTCAGCTTCAGCAGTAGATTGGGAAATACAATTTTGTTTCGTGCTTGTCCAGGAAACTAATCTCTATCCAAGAAAGAAAGCTCCACCACTAGTACTCTTTTTTTCATCTACACTTCCTACCCAATCAATATATGTATACACTCTTAGTTCAAATTTGTCATGCTTCTTGTAGTACAATCCATAGTCAGCAGTTCCCTTCAAATATCTCATGATTCTTTTAACTGCCGTGTTGATTTTGTTTGGATTAACAAATCTTTCTGGCTGTTCAATATATATTTCTTCCAATATACCATTTAAAAATGCAAACTTGACATCCATTTGGTATACCTTGAAACCTTTATAGGTAGCATATGCAAGCAGAGTTTTGACTCCTTCCAATCTTGCTATAGGGGAAAATGTTTCCCCATAATCTATTCCTTCATCTTGTGTGTAGCCTTTGCATACCAGCCTAGCCTTGTTTCTTGTGATTTGACCATGTTCATTCAACTTATTATGAAATACCCACTTTGTCCCAATGATATTCTTATCTTCTAGTTTCGGCACCAGAGTCCAAGTATCATTCTTCTCTATCTGGTCAATCTCTTCATTCATTGCTTCTATCCAGTCTTCATTTTCTAATGCCTCCTTTGTTGTCTTAGGCTCATATTCACATAGTAAACATGTTGGATCTCTTGCCTAGCTTCTTATTTGAATTCCAGTATCTTTATCTCCAATAATTTGTTCAGGCCTATGATGTCTTCTTACATATTGTGCTAGAATAGGTTCTACTCATCTTTCATTTGGCTCATCAGGTTCACCAACAAGATTTTTAGATTCAACTTCTGAATGCTCGGCAACCTCTTTCTGATACTTGTTAGCTTCTTCCTGTCACTTGAAACGTTCTTCTTCTCTCTCGACATTGTTATCCTGATGCTCAACATTGCTTACCTGAGACTCAACATCAGGTGCAGGTCTATCACTTGCCTCTTCTTCTTCTATATACACAAAAGATCTGTAATCTTCTGGTATTCTATTACTGTCAGCTTCATTTTTCTCTGCATACTCATCAAATTTGACATTCACACTTTCCACAATTTTGTTAGTGTTAGAATTCAAACACTTATAAGCTTTACTTTTTGTGGAATAGCCTAGGAATATACCCTCATCACTTTTAGCATCAAATTTTCCATTCCTACTATCCTTCAATATGTAGCACTTACTTCCAAAAATTCTAAAGTACTTTACATTTGGTGCATACCCATGCCATAATTCATAAGGTGTCAGATTTGTACCTTTTTTTATCTATACTCGGTTAAGAGTATAAATAGTTGTACTTACAACTTCTTTCCAATACTTCTGTGCAACATTCTTTTCAATCATTAATGTCTATGCATAGTCTAAGATAGATCTGTTCCTTCTCTTTGCTATACTGTTCCGTGGAGGAGTTCTAGGTGCAGACATCTATCTTTTGATCCCTCTATCATTGCAAAATAGATTAAACTCATTTGATGTAAATTCTCCACCTCAGTCAGATCTTAGACACTTTAGGTTTTTACCTGTCTCTTTTTCAACCTTAGCCACATACCACTTAAAAAATTGGAAAGCATCAGATTTTTCCTTTAAGAACATTACATGCATCATTCTGGTATAATCATCAACAAATAGGATAAAATATCTAGCACCACAAAAGCTTTGTACACCCATTGGTCCACAAAGGTCAGTATGAACCAAATCTAAGATATTCTCAGAAGTAAAGGTTTTGCTCTTGAAACTAGACTTAGTCATCTTACCCAATTGACATTCTTTGCACATTACATTCTCAGGTTTCTTCAATCTAGGTAGACCTCTCACTTTCTTTTTCTTGCTAATTTCTACCAGATTATCAAAGTTAACATGACATAGTCGCTTATGCCATAACCAAATATCATCAAGTTGTGCAATCATACATGTTTCTTTAGATAGGTCTAGATGGAACAAATTACCTCTTGTATGTTCCCCATTTCCAATCAGTTCAACTGTGGGATCAAATATTTTGGCCTTCCTATGATGAAATTCCACTTGGTAGCCAGTGCTATTAAGTTGCGCAACACTCAATAGATTATAATTAAGACCCTCAACCCAATAAGAATTTTCACAAGAGATCTTATCAGTCAGCTTAATCAATCCTTTTCCTCTAACAGGACATGGTACATCATTTCCAAATTTCACACTCCTACCTTTATAATGGTTTAAGGTATCAAACTTACTCTTATCTCCAGTCATATGATGTGAACAACCACTACCAATAATCCATTTATCATTTTTGTTCACATAAGATATCAATGTAGTTTTCTCATCCTCATCAAATTCATCTTTCATTGCAACATAGACAACTTCAATTTCAAGATCATCACTATCAGTGTCAGTCTCTTCTTCAGCAATGTAGCAGGATTTCTTACCTTTCCCTTTGTAGTCCTTGTATCTTTGGTAACCTCTATCTTCTCTTTTGTCTTTATGCTTGCTATCTCTTTCTTCATCCTTATTATCCCTGTCAGGACATCTAGCAGCTATATGACCAAATTTATTACATGAAAAATATATAATAGGGAGTTTACTTTTGTACCTTCCTTTTCCCCTTTTCAGTCTTCTAGCCATAAGAGCTTCTAGATCCTCAAGTTCTTCATTAGATGTGCCACTGCCACTATCACTTTCACTTTCACTTTCACCGATGCATCTTTCTTTTCCCTTCTTTGACTTATTCAGAACCTTTTGTGACTTAAAAGTAGATTCAATACTACCAACAGTGAAGTTATCATAGTTAGAAAGTTCAAAAGCAATAAGCTTACCAACCAAACTTTTTAAAGTAAGGGCATTAGGAGAGTTACATCTAGATTCCTGGATTGCAGAAATTTTGATTGCATAGATAGGACGCAGAGTTCTCAATACTTTTCCTATTACAGTTTCATCCTCAATAGTTCCATTTGCTCCTCTAATAGCATTTACAACTTCTTTTATTCTACCACAATATTGTGCAATATTCTCACCTTCTTGCATTATCATTTCATCAAATTTACCTCTTAGGCTCTCGGCTTTTTCTCTCAACACATTCACATCACCACCATAAATGCTTGCAAGGGTGTCCACATTTTCTTTGTAGTACTGCAGTCTTTGATGTCTTCAAATTTTGGATAGCTTAGGGTAGACACAATCTCCAACATTGCTTGGTTTGTGCTCTTGTTTAGCTTTCATTCCTCAGTAGTCAGAGGTGCAACAAGTGTGACATAGTCATGCTCAATGTAATACTTAGCAGAATCACCAATATCAGCTAGATGTAGCTTCATCAAGCTTTGTCATGCAGGAAAGTTATCCTTATTCAGATTTGGTACCTCCTTCTTATACATCTTGATCATTTGCTTCAAGTACTTCAAACTTGTTCTCTGTAAGCACCACCAACTCTGATACCAATTGTTAATATGATTTAGAACAACAAAGAGAGGGGGGGGGGGGGGGGTGAATCAGTTGTTCTCATGTCCAAATGTATAAAAATAATCTTTAAACTCTTCAACAAATCAGATCTAATAACCAACACCTACTCGGTCATTACTGATTGCATAACAGAAACATATAGCAGTGCAGTCCACTTATCCAATAGCATCTAACTTGTAAAACACAAAAATGTTCAAACCGAAACATTCACACAAGTATCAACACTAGGATTTATAGTGGAAACCCAACTTGGGAAAAACCACTTTGTAACATGATACTATTATGTTCACTCTTCTGAAGTGAGCTCGGTGAAAAGCCAACCCTGTCAAAGGTTACAAACACACTGTTAGGTGTGACCTGATTAAAGGATTTAAACCACTCTGTTAAAAGGTGCACCTTGTTATAGGACTTACATACACTCCATTAGAATGCAACCTTGTTCAAAGGATTTATACCTATGACTATTAGGTCAACCTATGTTAAAAAGATTTTTACTGTTACAATGGTTAGAAAGTAGCAGTAATATTGATCTGAGAAACGTACAACTCACTTTGCAAATATTAGATCCAATTTCGTACACATATGCTGACTTACTGACTATGAATCTTTTCCATCTCCATCACTGATCTGCTCAGAACCCTTCAAGTGATCACAACACTTCTCCTTCATCTTTTTCTGCTTAGACAGTCAATAACATCAACAACACTTCCAACATCCACTTCTCTCTCTTTTCAACCTCTCACTTAGGTTTCCTTAATACTACCTCTATTAGGTCAATACATCTTTTGCCACTTAATCTCCTTCATAGATCTTAGGGTTAGGTCAGATTCATTGAATCCATCCTACATTATGTTCTTTGACTATCCTTTTGAAATATCTCAAATCTCTTAAATATTTACAATAAAACATTTTACAGTGCATTAAATGCTTTCATACAATCAATAAATAAAGTCAACATGTTTTACATAATCCAAGAATTCAATGATGTCGACTAGAAATCTGAATTCTTTATCAAATGCAAAATACTAACGCTCGGTCAATACTGTGTCCAACTTCTTGGTCTTCTCTGGAAAGTTTGGTCACCACTTAAACTATTTCCTCGGCTAACACTATCTTCCTCGACAATTAACTGGTGTTTGGTCAACACTAATTTTACTCAGCACATACTAGCTCGAGTCGACACAAACAACACTTAGCTTAAACTAGATTTCTTCACTTTTTCTCGGTTAAGCCTACCAGTTTTAGTCTTCAATCTTACTTAGATAAACAATATGTTGTCTTATCATTGTGCCACATAATCAAGTACTCATTGAAGTATCAAGATAACTCAACCTTTCCTATCCCGTTAGCAACACTCAAATCGATATAGTACTTTCTTAAATAGCAATAGTCTTACCAGTTAAGGGTTTGACATCAATGACAATACAACAATTGCTTCAATTGCAGTTTCCAATAGCTTGATTCTTGTTATCACTCCATCTAGATAGCATGTACACCATATGTGTTTTAACCTTTGAACTAGCATATCTAACTTGTATACATATACTACATTGAACATTCTACAAATAGGTCACCTAATAATTCTTCATCTTACTTCTCTATAGATTCATCTTGTTTAATCTAATCATATGTGGCATATAATTTATATGTAGGAGATATTTTCCACAACAAGTCAAATTATTATATTTCTATCAGGATTCAACTTTGTAATTTTTTGAGTCAAACTCTTTGACCCATGTTTCATGAACTTATTAGTTCATACAAACCCATCTCTCATGAGCATAAATGGAACACTTATCACTCCTTGCATTTAGGTGATGCTCATAAAGGTGAAGCACCTAGACTTCCTGAGAGGTCACCCATCCTAGTACTACTCTAGATTGAGTGCGCTTAACTACAAAGTTTCCTCCATGGTTAAAACTACTCTTCTTACAACACCATTTGCAAAACCTTCAGCATAGTGGGTTTACAATGGAGGAAACTCCATAGTTAAGCACACTCGAGCTAGAGTAGTACCAAGATGGGTGACCTCCTGAGAAGTCCTGGTCCTTCACCTCTAGAGCATCACCTAGATGTAATTAGTGCTAAGTGTCTCATTCATTCTCATGCAACATGAGTTCATGGGAACCACTACTCATAAAACATGGGTCAATAAGTTTGACTCAAAAAACTACACAAATGAATCCTGATAGCAATATCACAATTTGACTTGCTGTGGAAAATATCTCCAACTTATCATTTGATGAGATTAAGGGGATTTATAATGAATGATTCATGAGGTACCTCACTTTTTGAAGGATTTTCAAATAGGGGTCGCAAGAAGAGTTGGTTTAATCATGGAGGAAACTTCATAGTTAAGTGTGCTCGAGATGGAGTAGTACTAGGATAGATGACCTCCCGAGAAGTCTCAGTATAACAATTTGAATTGTTGTGGAAAATATCTCCTAGTTATCATTTAATGAGATTAAGGAGATTTCTAAATCAATTATTCATAAGGCACAATACTTGCTAAAGGTTTTTCAAATGGGGTTTGCAAGAAGAGTGAGTTTAACCATGGAGGAAAACTTCATAGTTAAGTGTGCTCGAGCTGGAGTAGTACTAGGATGGATGATCTCATGAGAAGTCTTAGTGCTTCACCTTTGTGAGAATCACCTAGATGCAATAAGTGTTAAGTATTCCATTCATTCTCATGAGAGATGAGTTTGTATGAAACACTACTCATGAAACATGGTTCAATGAGTTTATCTCAAAAAGCTACATAGTTGAATCCTAATAGAAATATAAAAGTTGACATGATGTGGAAATATATCCTACTTATCAATTGATGAGATTAAGACGCTTTCTAATGAATGATTCATGAGGTAAACCACTTCCTAAAGGTTTTATAAATGGGGTCTCAAGAGAAGTGGGTTTAACCATGGAGGAAACTTCATAGTTAAGGGCGCTCGAGCTGGAGTAGTACTGGGATGGGTGACCTCTTGGGAAGTCCTGATGCTTCACCTCTATGAGAATCACCTAGATATAATGTGTGTTAAGTGTTTGATTAATTCTCACAAGTGATTGTTTGTGTGAACCACTAGTCATGAAACATGGGTCAATGATTTTAACTCAAAAAATTAGTGCAATATAACTAAAATTATCAAGGTCCACATAATGTATTTTGGATTCTATCGTATATTTTACCTATTATACCTTATGTTCTTGTTATATTATTAGCTAAAATATTAGGGTCATCCCTTAGTTAACTTCAAGAATTAAACCATTTATATCAAATCTAAATGTTGTACTTTAACTTTACCTAGGAATTAAATTGCTATTATCAAAGGTAAAGTTTATACTTTGTGTTATTTCAATCATGTGGATGATATTTAAGGGAACTCAACATGAGCCTAGGTCAATGCTGGTAGTTTGTTTTGTGTTTTCATTGATGTCAAACTTGTTTATGTTGATGACTAAGAGAAATAGATTATTTGAGTTTGTTTTTGGTGTTTCCATTAATGACGAAGGGGGGGGGGGGGGGTGTTGTTGGTAGCTTTCTTTGTATTTTCATTGATGTCAACTTGGTTATTTGCATTGAGATCAACCTAATGAAGTGATGTATTTCTTGATGTATGAAAGCTAATGGAGGCTTGGTATTAACTGTCTAGATGTTGTTTTGATGTTTGGTGACAATATCATGTTAGTATGAGGTATTTCTAAAAGGTGATGGTATGGGAAGTTGGAATGTGTAGGAAAGAGTATTAAAAGTCCCTATGGGAGAATGCTTTGTATTCCTTTGCACAATAAGTTGATGGCTTGTGATCTTGGAGGAAACGTTATGATTTGTAAATGTTGCACTATTATATTTTTAAGTCCCCAATAGTCTAGAGATTGAGGTTGTATTTGATTGCTTGTTGATATTAAGGTTGGCTAGTAGGGCTAGTCAAGACTAGTTCAAAGAATGCTCTATATTGCTTTACATTAGTCTTTTTGGCCGCGTGTCCTTGGTTTGCATGCAGTGTTCTAGTTCATATATCTTGTGTTGGCTTGTTCCACAAGAGAAGATATGTTACAGTTTTGTATTTGACGTTATTGTTAGTATTGTTATCTATCCAAATCAATAGATTATCATAATTGAATTATGCTCTTTCGGTCAACTAGATATATATTGGAGGATGAGTTAAGAAGGTTGATATGGATCTTACCCTCCTATAATTGGATCCAAATTATGTTATGCGAATTGGAGAATCTTTTTGATCCAAATAGTAACACATTTTATTGTTTTGCTACATGTTATATTTGATGATGTTAATGGAGGAGTGGTAGATTACACACACTTAATGAATTCAAATATAGAAGGGGTGTTATGATGTATTTAGGTCCCCTTTATCTACTGGGGTGGACTAAACTTAGCACAAGTGCTCAAGGTGGCCAAGTTTGTGTGAATTTTGTTTATCCTTACTATGGCCAACCTAGTTGAAGTTATA